>QRFJ01003632.1:223600-379056 GCA_006176705.1 Cocos nucifera
ACCTCACCTAACAGTTATTGGTGATGGGTTAGCCAATGAGTGAACAACTCTTGTTCAATGATTCTCTAATCATGGTGCACCCAAACTTGGTCTCTAATTCATGAATCTCACCGTATCCGAAATATTGATCCACTCCTTAGTTAAGTCAGACCCACCATTTGCATAGACTGGATTTCCTAATTGAGTCTCTCACCGTATCCAAAATATTGAGCCCAACTCATCCTCCAGCCCATAGCATCCAATGCCTAATAGACATGGTTGCATCTTTCCGGTGCAACTGAGCCACTGTATCCAGCCGAGAACAATCAACCCGGAAAGGGCCCGCACATCTACAATGGTGGAAGACCTCAGACTTAATCTTTTCTTAGGGAGAATTGATTCAGGTCTCATTAAACTAGACTTGTCATAGTCATAACAATTATGACTAACCTAGTGGCATGGGTTAGCTCGGATTATTGACCACCTCAGATCAGAACTGTGTCAACAGATATGGCCAGGTAAGTGAGACCGGTGGAAGGAATATGCCATTAACTCGTACAAGAATGCATTCAGGTCGAGTAGCTTCCAATTAAAAATCAGTCGGTCGTATGTGCCAAACTTACCTTAGACACCAAATTATTGAGTCAGAACCAATTGGGTTAGCCTACAATCCAGACTCTAACCTCTGAGCCTAATTAGGTCTTGCTTGATCGTGACTCGATCTTGACCCAGACTTAATCCTATTAGGCTGGTCAATTTAAGCATTGTTGATCCCATCTAACCAACTCTTGATTCGGTTTGATCAACCGCTTAGACCTAATTGAGCTACCCAAGCCCGAACCCAGTATTATGAATATGTCTTAGATCTAAAATTCTCAATTTTAGACCTAATTAATATTCCATAATCTTAATTTTTAATTAAGTAGGGTTCATAAACAAAATATGCACAATAAATCCTAGGGTTTCAGGATCTAGGGTTTTGCAGAAAGTAAGTTTTGGGTTTCTGATTAAGGACGAACACGCAGCAGCCCTACACATCATAAGAACACCCCATCGAATGGAAAGAGAGGGCCTTTAAACCCTTCTTCATTCTTATGACCGGACGGCCAAGAGGAACGCCTTAATCAGGAACATGCAATACTACAAAATAGTTTTAGATCTATATCATATATCTCATATACAAATTAGATCTAATCATGGCATATTTTGCATACATCTCATGTATCGAATCATGCATATTTTTAGATCTAAATTATCTCATAATAATCTAAAAAATTAGATTTAAATTGATCTAATCAAAATAAATTCTAATCTAGATAATTATGTAGAACTATTCTACAACTAGTCTAGACATGCATCAATCATATCTCATATGATATTTAAAATTAAATAATTTTTATTTACTATTTTTTAGATGTTATTATAACCATTATAATATCAAAAAATAGTAAATAAATAGATCTAAAATATGATTTAATCAAATTAAATCAAAAACATGCAAGAACTATTCTATAGAACTATTCTATTTTAGAACTAGTCATGCATATTTTCTAATCTTAGATCCAAATCATTTAATTTTAATTTTTTCTGATTTTAGATCTGATCACATCTCATGTGACATCTAAAATCACTTATTTTTTAATTAAAATAAATTTAAAATTAGATCTAAATACTTTAGAACCTTGGCTCTGATACCAGTTGAAGGAAAATCCTGATTTTTCCGGACCAGGTTCGTTCAGATCTGATCAGATCAAGAGATATATTTCAAAAATTTTTTCTTTGATCTTAATCAGATCTAGATCTAAGATATTTTAGATCTGAATTCTTATTATTTTAATAAATTAAAATAAAATAGATAAATTAAATCAAATTTAATTTACCTTGATGTGGGTAATCCTATTACCCTGTATTGATGATCCTGTAAGCAGCGGAAGGTTCTGGATCTAGCCACGCAAGTGCCTGGCCTCTACCGGTATCCACTCGGGTTGGATCTAGAGATCCTCTTCTTCTCTATCACATGTCTTCCAAAAATCAGATCTGGATCTGATCTGGAGGATCTTCAAAACTCTTTTGAAGATCAGCAGTCGTCCTTTGCAGCAGCGCAGCCTTCTAGCTTTCAGTCGCCTTTCTCTTGATCTGGATTGCACCAACCAAGATCCAAAACTCTTTTGGACATGGAGAGGAGAGGGAGAAGATGCTTTGGCATGGAGGAGGAGGAGGAGAGGCAGCCTTGGGGCGTGGAGAATTAATGATTTCAATTCTAATTTGAGTTGGGCGCAGGGTCTTATTTATAGACTATCTGTGATCCAACTCCTCTTCTTCCCAACCAATCACAACCTTTGTGAAATCAGATCTAAATCTGATTGGTGGGAATAGAGTCCCCTGGATTCCTCCTTAGAGGGTGCCTAAGACCAGTCAAAGTTGGTTCTTAGGAGAACTCTAATTGGAATCCAAAAAGGAGATGGAGTCCCTGTCCAACAGGGACTCCTAGGGCGCCTCCAACTTGGGCACACGCCAAGGGTGGCGTGCGCCCTCCTCCTTGCCAGGTTCTGGCAGGGGGACAAGGCCCCCACCAGCTCTCCAATAGGTGCATGACATGTGGACAAAAGTCAAAGTGTCAATGGTCAACATTTGACCAGTCAAAGGTAGACTTTTGACCAAAGTCAAAGAACGAAGAAATGGCAGGTGACCAAAAATGGCAGGTAATGTCTTACAAAATAAGACAACCTTTTTCTGACTTGGACAACCTCCAGTCAGACCATATGAAGGCCTCTGATTGAGCACAAACTCCTTTGGCTCAGTCAGGACAACTTATTTATGATAGTAAAAGAAGAACGTTAGGTTCAATCGAGTGCTAGCACGATTTTCCTTGAACCTAATTGAATCTCATTCAGATCAATTGAACTAGGATCAGTTCAATTGATGATCACCAGATTCAAACCCTTGTTTGTGTGACCCAGTTAGGTTCAGTTCTGTATGGTAATGGGATATGTCATGATCTCTATCATCGACATCATCGAAACTCCTTTCGATGGATCAGAACTCTTCTGATTCGAACAGCTAGAATGATCGATCATCTAAATCATTCTAATTGCTCCCAAAATCCACCAGTGACACCTAGCAGTATATGGTGGCAACCCATCAGAGCTGAATGCGAACCTCTTGGTGCAGCTACCTGTGTGATTAAGTTCTTCTATCTTGAGCCCCGATCAGATTAGGGTTAAGGTGAACTCGTCAAACCCTAGTCTCTGTCATATGATGTAATCATTCGATTCAAGTCCAATGTGAAAATCTAAATAGAAACTCTTTCTATTATTTCACTCTGCCATGGCCATGGGCTTCTGGACTTGATTCTCATGATCATCATAGGGCTGCTCCTCTACCACCGAGGTAGATAGATTCCATCTTGATGCAATCCAGTTCCTACAATGAACATGCTATAGCCAACATACACCTCAGGGTTCCATATGGCTAGGAGACCGAGTAATGGTGTAGTCAAACTATAACACCCTCAAGGTGAACTGTCCGATGCATCCTCAGGTCAAAGAACCAGACACACTACTGCAGCATCGAGTCAGTCATTGACGAGAAGGTAGACTTCCTAATGACTACTCGAGGTGGTCACGCTCAGTGCCCTCATTCTCTAACGAGTACCTGTACTCTCGCTCTGGTGTCTCCACACCGTAGACTCAAGACTCATCTACTAAAGAGAAGTTGTACATCAACCTTCCGGATTAATCACCATCCTCGTGATGATCTTATGGTCGGAAGCATTTTATGAGTTAATAATGATTATTCATGTATTAAATTTTCAACTCTTGAAAATATGAATTATCATTACCATTAACTCAAAGGATGTATCACAGACACTACATACACATATGTGATAGAAAATAATCCATTTTATTGATATCAATCAAAATTATAATTTTGTCCCTAGAAGTGTATTACAACTGTCAGCCAATTCTGGCTTCTAGGGAACATATATCTAACAAAATCCATAGGGTGTAAGTGGGTCTTCAAAAGAAAAAGGGGTGCGGATGGAAAAGTGGAGATCTATAAAGCTTGTCTGGTTGCCAAGAGGTATTGTTAATATTTTGGTATTGACTATGATGAGACGTTCTCTCCTATGGCAATACTCAAATTCATTTGGATTATGCTTGCCACTGCTGCCCATCTGGACTATGAAATCTGACAGATGGATGTGAAAATGGCTTTCCTAAATGGAGAGCTAGATGAAGAAGTGTGTATGATACAACCTGAAGAATTCACATCCATAGATAAGTTTAAGGTGTGTAGACTTTAAAGATCTATTTATGGATTGAAGCAGGCATCTTGGAGCTGAAACATATGATTTGATAGAACAATCAAAATGTATGACTTTATTAAGAATAAAGAGGAGCCCTACATATACAAGTGGGCTAATGGTTCAACAATAGTATTTCTAGTATTGTATGTGGTTGATATTCTCTTAATCAAAAATGATGTCCCTGCATTACAAGGAATAAAGATTTGGATGTCATCACAGTTCTCCATGAAAGATCTGGGAGAAGCTTCCTAGATCCTAGGGATGAAGATCTATAGAAATAGATCTAAAAGATTGCTTGGATTGTTCCAATCTACGTACATTGATACTATGCTGAAACGGTTCAGCATGGAGAATTTCAAGAAAGGCTATCTATTGATAGGCTATGAAATTTCTCTTTCAAAGAAGGATTGTCCGACAACACCTTTAGAAAGAGAGCGTATGAGTAGAATACCATATACTTCGATAGTCAGTTCTATAATGTACGCCATGACATATACGCGATCAAATGTGGCATACTCACTAAGGATAGTGAGTAGATACCAATCTGATCTAGGGGAGGACCACTGGAAGGTTGTTAAAATTATCCTGAAGTATTTGAGAAATACTAAGGATCAGTGGCTTGTATATGGTGAATCGAATTTAAAATGTGTGGGGTTTACAAACTCTAATTTTTAGTTTGATCATGATGATAGCAAGAGTATGTTGGGATATATATTCATCCTTAATGATGGGGCTATCTACTGGAAGAGTTTCAAGTAGCACACTATGGTCGATTCAATTTATGAGGCAAAGTATGTCGCTGTATCAGATGCTGCCAAAGAAGCAATGTGGCTGAGAAAGTTCATCAACGAGCTTGAAGTAGCACCCTCCCTTGATGGTCTAGTTTTGCTATATTGCGATAGCTCTGGAGCTATTGCTCAGGTGAAGAAACCAAAGACACACCAGCGGACAAAGCATATTCTACACCGCTTCCATCTTGTCCAAAAAATTATGGATCGAGGTGATGTTGAGCTTAAGAAGATCGACGAAAAGGAAAACCTGACCGACCCATTCACTAAAGCTATTAAAGTGAAGGAGTTCAACAACTTCAAGTCGAAGATAGGTATTAGATACTGCACCGATTGGCTTTAGTCTAAGTGGGAGATTATTGTAAATATGTTCCAAAGCCAATCATCAGCCTATTGATGGTTGAGTATATATTTATAATTATGTATAAATTATAAATTAATAAAAATTATTTTGATATTTTTCATCATAAATTTTATTATCTTCTAATGAACTCTTGTGTTATGATGAAATTCTTAGGACTATCTAGAATTTGATAAAAAAGGATTTATCATTTAATCCTTAAAATTGTTCATGATCAAATGGTACATTGTTACTTAGGATGACAACGTTTATCGAGTATAGATCGTTGTGTGCCATATAGGTTGGTTGTTCTCAGAACCAAGGAGTGTTGAGACACTAGTATGGCATGCAAGTAAGATATATAGATATATCTGCACTGAACATGATCAACTCCAGAGCTTTTCTACTGTCAGGATTTACTCTGATGGAATATGAGTATAACTATCCCTCCGATCTGAGATCACCACGGTAACTTCCAAAAAACTCACTGTGCTTTGGTACCGAAATATCTAAATTTTTAATTCAGTGATGGAAGGTTTCTGGGCATAGTTAAGTACTTGAGGAGTTGGTGCGTGTATCAAGATGGGATTGACCATCTCTAGTTTCAGGAGCTGTGTTCAATAGTATTTCAATTTAGCAAAGCCTTGGTCAGGATAGTCCTTATGAGGGGTCATAGGACTAATTGCTTTGAGATACGATTTGGATGTATCTTTTAGGATTGACACTCAAATCCTAAAGTCATCCTGTGGACAGAGGTCAAAGGGATAAATTATACGATAACCATATTTGCGTAGATTCTGGATATTACGATTGCGACTATTCGACCTATCCGGACGTCGAGTACCATTGCTAGATGGTCACTTTGATTAGTACAGAAATTGATTTCTATGCTATCGACTTAGGTTCGGACCTATGGAGTCACACACATCAGAGGTTTCTACCTGATCTGATGGTTGGTAAAGAGTCTCACTCGATTGAGACTCTATGATCAAGAGTCCCACTGGACTGAGACTCTTCGACTAGGAGTCCTACTAGGTTAGGACACTGAGTCTCAATGTCTAGGAGTCGTGATTAAGAGTCCCACTGAACTAGAACTCTTTGACCAAGAGTCCTACTAATTTGGGACTCTAAATATCACTTGTCTGGGACTTTGTGATTGAGGGTTATGAATCTACAATCATGAGTTTCACTTATTTTGGACACCAAAATCAAGAGTCCCATTGGTTTGGGACTCTTTGATCAAGAGTTTCATTTTGATGACACTCTATTATCCGAACATCCACTGAATTTGGACTCTAAATTTATGAGATATTTTATTAGTGATTTAATTGCTAATTAACTTAATTTAATTAAGCAATTATTTTTGGATCAAATCCAATTGAATTAGATTCAGTTGGGTTTGACCCGATTAGGTCATGAGATGACCTAATCGCCGAGGAAGTATGATCCCTGATTTGATTAGAAGTTGGACTTAATTAATTTCTAATTTGATAAGAATTTAACATAGTCTAATTGAGCCTAAAATAGTTGGATTTAATCTAGTCTAATTGGGCCTAACCAATTTGGATTGGGTTGGTTCAATTGGATGAGAGGTTTTGAGATTGGTTTGACCTAGTCTTGACATGCGCCACATCACCCTTGTTTGCACCATTCTATTCTCCATGAGAAAAGATTTCTCATGAATGTTTTCCCATGCAAAGAGGGCTCACGCCCCTTCTTTCCACGTCCTAGAGAGATACGGTAAGATTAGTTGCCATTCAAATTCAAATAGAGTTTGAATTTGAATGAAACAACTCCCTTATCTTACCTTTTCTCCATGCCACCTTGACTTGTGCACCCTCTATAAAATTTCTGAAATTTTTTCTGGGTGCAAGTTTTTTTGAGACTCCTCTTCTCTAGTATGTGAGCCCTTCCATAGCCTAAAAAAAAATAAGAAAAAATTTGAGAAGAAAAATTTAGGGAAAGAACTTGGTGCTAGGGATTTGAGTGCTGCGCAGCGCTAGTTCATGATCTAGGGTTCCTATTTTGATTTTGTAAGATCTAAGCATCAGATCTTTACAATATTTTGTGGAGTGCTTCCTCATCCTCTCTTCTACTCCTGCTGCTAATCTGGAGCATCCAAAGTTATGATGGAGGGAGATCGAAACTGTTCGATTAGATCTAGCCATTAGGAGCATTCTTCATCGAGCTAGCACTCAGGAGGAGCTGATCAGGATTAGGAGTCTCGTGTGAATGATTCATGGAGGCTAGATATTTGTGTGGCTACATCATGACCAGAAGACCTCCTAAACGATAATCAAATCATGGAGATCGACTATCTGTGCAAGGTATTATATTCTGAACAGGTAGATGCAGTAAACTATTTACTGCATAGTTTTTCTTTTTAGATCTATATAAATACATGCATATTATGTTTAGATTCTTTTATGTAAGGTTTATTAATATGATATGATCAATAATTAATTAATTAGATTAATTAATATTTGCTATAATTTTTTCTATTTTTGAAAAAAATTTTGAAAGTAGCACTGCAAACTCTGCACTGTTCCCATTAGATAGATAATAAGAAAAAAAAAAGAGTTCACCCAGCTTAGTATGTTTTTAGGCTCGACCTGAGTTTTATTTGTTCTTCATCCAGCATAGGTCTATAGTTCTCCCCCCAACTTAGTTCTGAATTTAAAAAAAAAAGATAAGCCAAAAAAAATAAAATAAAATGCAAAAGCTGGGTTGCCTCCTAGTAAATGCTAAGTTTAACGTCTTCAGCTGGACTCTATGAAGGAGTTTTATATATAATCAACTTTAATACATCCTTTAGATTTTCAAAAAGATAAGACCAATCAGGAGGCCTCATCATCATGGTAGAAAAATAATCATAGTATGCCTTACGATGATTAAATTTAGCCCAAACCAATAGCATATATTGAGCAAGCATGCTATACTATAATCTAAAATTGTCATGATTTTTATAAAGGGATTGTGTTTATTGAGCCAAAATTAGGGGTGGTAGTTTTAGAATTTCTTCAACTAGAACCTGATCTATCCGAATCCCTGTCTCGGGTATAATATGTCTTAGCATCATTTCTTCCTGATCTAAAGTCTAGCACTTTTTCTAAATTAATTTTAAATCTACCTCCATATATTATTTTAATATTATTGATAGATTGTAGAAGTAGTCCTTGAAAGTAGTACCAAATATAGAAAAATCAGTCTTAAAATCATTATCCCTTATTTCAACAATGTCTCATCCGACAGCTTCTTTAATGCTTTTAGAACACCTATAAATTAGGCTTCTTGGGTAGGTATCACTGATAAGGTATTAGTAGGTGCATCAGAAAGTAGTTTTAATTCTAGATCAATTGGTGGTTCTGAAAAAAAGCTATTAATGGGCTAGGTAGTGTCTCAAAATTTTCAATCCAAAGTGAAGTGGTTTTAAGGTAGGGCATATCTATTCGGTCTTTTACTTCTATATTGTACCCATTTTTATCAAAATCATTCACCTCATAATAAACCAAATAAGAATTTAATGAATCTTGAGAAAGAATTATGGGTGTAGCTTCCTCTAGTATGCTATTCATTTGTGATTTTAGAAAAGTCTCTATTAATTCAATCATCTCATTAGTTTATCCATCTTTTTCATTTAAAAGAATCTGTGATTCTAAGACACTTGGAAATGGGTCCATAGGTGAGTAAGATGATGATAAAATTGGTTCATCCCATAATTCTGGTTCTTTCCTATATGTTTTTGTCTTAATTATATGGTCTAAGAGGGTCTTTTTCATTATGCAAGTTGTTCTATGACCATAGGTAAAGAAGATGATGATCGAATTGGTTTGTCCCATTATTCTGATTCTTTTCTATATATTTTTGCTTCAATTATATGATCTAAGAGGATCTTTTTGGCTGTGCAAGATTATTCTATGACCATTTCTTTCTCGAGAGTTATAATTAATTGTTCAAAAAAATTTATAGAGATATTTAAATTTCTAGCCAAGTATGGTCCCTCAGGTTCACTCTTGGATTGACTAGGCAACTCTCTTTCACTAACAGCCATAGCTAATTGACTCAACTATATTTCTAGATGAGCAATGTCTTGGAAGTTTGAATTTATAAATTAGATTCTGGTTTGCATAAGGTCGTTTTATGATTTTATCATGACTTCTAAGTTTTTTCTAATGAATTAAACCTTTGGTCATCTGGATTGTTCAATGGTTGATTGGTAAGTTCTAACCTATTTAATACTTACTGAATCCTCTCTTCAAAAGTTGTCTTATTATTATTTGAAAAAGATTGATATTGTAGATAGGGCATATCATAATGTGCATCCATGAATATGGGTTTTTGTGGTATCAGGATAACCACTGGTTGTGATTACCACGAGAAATTTGGTTGAGGCCTCCAGCCTAGATTGTAAGTATTAAAGTATGGATTATTTTCTAGTCTGTAGATCATTTGAATTTGTTCTTGATGAACTTGTTTATACATATACTCAGAAAATCAATGTGGGCATTCACTCACAAAGTGAGTGGGGCTTAGAAAGGATGGATTGGAAGAGTTTCTAATAGCTTCTAGATGATCTAATCTAGAGGACAGCTCATCATATATACTATCAAAATTCATCTAAGATTGTTTTGATTATTTAGATATACAATCAAGGGCTCTAAATTAGAGCAATTCATTTTTAATTATTATTTATTTTATTTTATTTTATTTTATGACAAAAGAAATGAGGAGGGAAAATTCTAAATATAAGAGACCAAAGGATCTTAGATCTAAGAGATAGGTATGAAGAATTAATTAATGTTTGTTATTAATTACAATTAAGTTAAGCAGGCATGGACTCTCTATCCTAGGGTTAACCTAAATCTAGATAGCTTCTATCTATTTTAAGATCACCTTTGAGCACTCCAAGTCCAAAACTGACTAACTGACTCGGTCAGGTAAGTATAAGATGTGGATGGTTTCCTGCTTATTACTTTTCTTAGATACCAAGTGAGTTAGCCTGGTCAGATAATGGAACTAATTAAAAATCATCTTTTTAAACTTTTGCTTTAGACACTAAGTAATTAACCTATCTAAATTTGATCCAACTCTTGGATTTTATTATCCTATTAAGCTTGAATATCCTATGGCCAATGTCTAATTGATTTTAAGCTGAAGGCTTAGGTCAATGCAATATAAAGGGTGATGGTTTGTGGGTTAAGGAAGGATAATCAAATCTCTATCTTATCTTATTTAATGGATTGTGCACTTAAAGTATATTATAGATATACAATGCAAATAAAGCAAGGTGTCTAAACATATTAAGTTCTTTTAAAGTTTAATTAGTTTCTCTATATTAACTAAGTATTATGAGGTGTATTTATTTTTTTTATATTAGACTATTTAAAACAAGTAAAATAAAAAGATAGATTCTAAATAAGTTAATTAGATTAATTATATTAAAATTTATTTAAACTAATTTAGATAATCTAACTAATTAAAAAATAAATTATATTAGGATTGAAAGATAACTTGGTATCCTACAAGTAAAGCAAGGAATCAAATAAACTTTTAGAATAATAAATTATTCTAAGCTGTAAAAAGCAGTGAGATAATTATGCAAAATAAGATAATTAATTATTTAACTATGCAATTAAGATAAACTAGCTAAAAAGCAATCAATAAACCATATATGAAAAATAATATAAAGTAGAAATTTAAAAAAAACATAAATAATAGGTAGTTAAGCAATTAAATTAAATTGACTGATAATAAAAGATAAATTGCTAGATAGTAGAATAAAGTATGAAACGCAAAAGTAGGAAAGTACATAATGAACTAAAAATATAAAATAGTAAAATAAATAAATAAGTAAAGCATATAAGGTAATTATGTAATAAAATAAAGCAGTAAAATAAATAAGGCAATAAAGAATATAAAGCAATAAATAAGAAGTTTAAAAATTTTTTTGATTTTTTTTGTTGAAGCAACCATGCTACAATCTCTAACAACAGCGCCAAAAATTTGATGCTTATTATTATAGTATAAATAAAAATTAAACCTAATCCTACTATAGGTTAGAATAGTGGTGAGTCGGGTATCGATTTTTTCAAAAATTGAAGGCTATGTTACATTCAATTTTAATAAAAATAAAATTTTAATTTAATTTATAAAGCTAAAATTTAAATAAGTAAATCAAAAAATTAATTTAAATTTTATCAAATTAAAATAAAAAATAAATAGTAATTAATTAGAATTTTTGAATTAATTAAAAATAAGAAGAGAAAATTGTTTAGGATTTTAGTTTTATCTTTCAATATTTAAGTTCATAATTGATTCATGCAATCTTTTCATTATCATATGCAATCTGATGAGATGTATATTTTCTTGATCCAATTCTAATATAACCTATTCTACCGAGCATGGAACATATCTAATATGATCATAATCTATCTCACAGGCATAGAATATTTAGATCATGCAATTATAAAATATAAATATAAATCTAATTAATTCTTACAATTCATCCTAATCTGAGTACAGACTGTATCTTTCTACGATCATGATCAGTCTTCTTAGTTATAAATTATAAAAATTTAAATTAAAGTATAAATAAGAGAAACATGTTAATAATGAATAATCAAACTTTATTTCTCAATAAAAAGATACACAAGGTTCAAATTACAAACTCTTATGATTAGAAGACTTTCCTTACTCTCCAAGATAGGAGACCTTTAGTTGCACAGGATCGAGGATCTACTAGCTTTCAACATGTTCAACCTATCAGATAAAGAAAAAGAAAATAAAAAGAAAGAAAAAAGAAAGAAGAAAGAAGAAGAAAGGAGAGGAGAAGAAGGGGCTGAGAAAGAAAGAGATCTGTAAGAGGGCTAAAGGGAACCTAGAAGAGGCCTACGAGGCTTGGAGTGGGGCTAATCCCCCAAGGGAGGATCTCTGTGGCTTCTAATGTGAAGAGAGATCAAATAGAAGAGAAAAACAAAGTTTTAGAGTTATTTTCAAACTCTATTATTGAGTTTGGCTCGAACTCATCCTGCTATTGAATTTTTGGCCATTGGATTGAGATCAAGTACTTTAAAAACCATCAAACTCCATCACCTAATACCTTAATTAGAGTTTGATTTGTTTGTGGCCGTTCGGTCACTTGATCAGACCATTGGATGCTGTTGGATCATGCACAGGGACCTGGGAAGTCTTGATCAAAATCAGAAATAGTGTCAGCCATCGGATGGCATCCGACAGCATCATTGTCCATTGGATCATGTGTTAAAAAGAAGGACCTAAAGAGTCTTTGATCAGTCGAAGCCATTCCTACCTATTCGATCGTCTCACCAATTGAATCTGGGCCACTGGATCATGCTGGAAAATGCTGAAGGAGTCCTAATCAAACTGGATTCAATACCTCTACCATCCGATCCTAATCGATGGTGTTGTCAGTCGTCGAAACATGCAAATCAATCTCCGCCTTTGCCGTGTGCCGCATGTAAGCCAGGTTCATAGCCATAGTTCTCCGCCCTATGAACCGTGTGATTTGTTGCATCGTGATGATGTCAGCCAACCAGGCTGATGGGCTAGGCCGAGTTGCGGATGTGCATGCGGGCTGTGAGCTAGGCTACAAGCTGGGCTACTTGGTCATGTAAGCTAGGCCGTGGTCAGTCTAAGCCAGCCGATTCTTTTGAGCCAATTCAGAATGAAATGGCTAGCCTTTTTTTTAAATTTATTTCTTTTGGTTTTCATTTAAACTCCAATTTAGCTTCAATTTATGTCAAATTTGATTCATTTTGATTCATAAATTGAGCTCTTCTCATTGGTGAGCTTCTTTCCTACAAAATATAAATAAAAAAAATAATTTTTTTTAAATAAATATTAATTAATATGTATTTAAATACTTTTTTTAGTATATTTATGGTATTTATCATGTCTCTTCACGAACCTCAACCATAAATTGCTAGACTCTAATGACGAGGAGGAAGACAAGGATGCTTCTACCCTCTAGCCCCTACCTGCAACCGAGACCTGCGAGGCTAAAGCTGCCCCTGAGCGAGGTGCTCCTACTTCAATCAAGGATTATGACTTTTCTTTTTTTTCTTCTTTTTTTTTTTTTAATCAGATTCAGATATACCCAAAGGCTGAATTTTGGTAACTTTGGTTTTTTTCAAAGAATTTTTTTGTAAGAGGTTGGCTTGTTATTGTACAAATGTTTATTAGGAATGAAAAAATTCACATTTTCTTCTATCATACAAGTTTTCTTTTTCAAGTTGTTGAGTTCAGTCTTCGCCATTTTGGGATTTTTCTGAGGTTAGTTTAAGTTTTGTTCTGACTTTAGAGTTTTGCCGTTCATTTTATCTTGAGCTATTTGTAAATAGAATATTTCTCAATCAATATTGATTTTTAGCGAAAACATAATTTGGTCATCTTACCAAGAAGGCAGGACTCACAGGTAGTCAATGATTCACAATCATCGATGTCAAGGATATGCTCCTTGATTAATCTGTTAATTCTATTCTTTTTTACATGACCAAGCTTACAGTGCCAAAGATAGGCTTCAGTGACATAATCTAGTTTTGGATGTTTATTTGACGTGTATATTACACTAATAGACAGTGATAAAACATAAATATCATTTCTTAATATCCTCGTATTATTGTAACATCATTCATAATGATATTACAATAATTTTTTTTTATTGATAAACAATAACCATCTAGGGTCAAAAGCCCAATAGATATTATGTTCATCATAAAAGATGGACAATAGTGATAGTTACTTAAAATGATACTATTTGATTTGAAAGCCAGCTCAAGTGTTCCTAAGGCTAGGACTGGAACTTTATTTTTATCCCCCAACATTAAGGAATCTATTGCCGTTTTCAAACTTTCTATCAATTTAAAGTTCATGCAATGAATTGCATATGTAAATTAGACTCCTGATATCTAATACCCAGGTAGATGTATCAGAAACAAAGAAATTGCAAGGGTTATCATATAACAGCTTGACTAGCAACCACTTGCTAATTTCTCCTATTCAACCTATTTGGGTCCAGAGGATAATTCCTCTTTAGGTTTGTCTAATTAGGGTCAATACTAGACTTCTCATATTAAGGTCCTAAAAGCTTGCCACTATCCAATAGTGAATGGAGCGGACTAACATTAGCCATTCTATTTATCTGAAAAGAAAACATGAAATCATATTAGTACTCGAATTATTTAACCCTAAAGACTTGGACTTTAGTCTAAAGGTCCTTGCACTATATTTTTTATGAATTGGTGGCCTTTATCTTCAATTCAAGAAATTACACTAACTCTTTAATGGGTACTGGAATCCACATAGACTACAAATGGGCTCGAGAAAAGCTCTGGCCAACCTATATGCATCTATAGGTAGGTTCATAAATAATTATTTCTCTAAATAATTTTTAGTAATTAGGTTTCACCCCAGAAGCCAATTCAATAGGCTATGGCCTCCATTGAAAAGATCTGATTAGGTCCAACTATTAACATGATTGAGTTCGGTGCATCAAACAAACGAAGATCAGGTCCGAGGAAAGCTCTGGTCAATCTGATCACCATTTAAAGAGTACGATCTAATCATCATATGATGGATAGTAATTCCAAATTCAAATGAACACCAAATGTAAGGCACCTTTAATATTCATTTAGAAAATTGGACTCATTACTATTCATCTTAATGGGAGGCTATGACTCGGTTATCCCCATAACTTAGTTATTTTAAGGATCTAATAATTTAGAAAATTTAGGTTATATATGATTTAAGGATAGAAAGGATATGGATTCATTTTCTTTCACTGACTTCATTAGGTCAAATCCTTCTACTGACTTCACCAAGTCAATAGGTTAGGATTAAGATCAATTTAGGTCCATGGGTACCTAATTCAGTCTTACTGATTGAAATTAGTCAAACTGATTCCTAGTGACATGGACATGGGTTAGCTCGAATCACCAAGTGATCTAATCAAATCCTAATTGATCATGTTGGTCAGGTAAGTGAGATCAATGAAAAGGATATGCCATTAACTCATCAAAGATCTAATCAGTGCGAGTAGCTTCCAATTAAAAACCACTTTCAATTAAAAAACCACTGATCTTAACCGCCAAACTTACCTTAGATACCAACCGATTAATTAGGTTCAATCTGATCAACCTAGTGATTACGAGCTCGACTGTATAGCCATGAATAAAGTCCATTTCGATCTTTATTAAAGACATGGACTCGTCCAACTATGACTTTTGAAGTTAAATTTGGAGAATCCTTGACCTAATCTAATTCAATATTTGATTAGATTTGATCAATTTCTCTAATTTAGTCCATTCTTCAACTAACCTTAGGTCTAGCCTAATTAATGGACCTAATTCATCTAACCCATTAACCCACTGCTTATGTAAATATCTTAAAATCTTTAATTCATAATTCTAGATCCTATGAGATAATACTTTATCTTTTAATTAAGTTTTGGACTGATGGGTTGGGATTTGGCATTTTAAAAATATTTTTTAAATTTTAAAAGATTTTTAATTTTTTGTTCACCAAATGTGTTGACTCATTTTAGAAATGGAAGAGCTTATTTCATAAACAGTAACTTATTGCTATTATAATAAAAAATAAACCATAATAAAATTAAAGCATGAATCACATATTAGATCTAATCTAACATATTCATGTTTAATTTTTTTAATTATTATTTTTATTAATTAAAATAATTTTAATTAACATATAAATATATCATATATGCTAGCATTTTAATTTTTCTAATTAATACATTAAAACATGTCAAGCAACCCACGCTTTGATACCATTAAAGAAAATCGAGAAGGGTTAAAGCATGCACTTTCAAAACTTTTTTGAATAAAATTTATAGCAAAAGTAAAATTGATCTACTATTAATTCTATGCATGCCGAGATTAGATCATTAAACCATACTCAGGATCTAGACATGCTGATATATTATAGAAAATTTAAATTCGATCGATTAGCAAATTATATTTGTTGATCGACATGTGTTCAGAACATAATACCTTTGCATGGATAGATGATCTCCATGTTTTGAATCCATAGGAGGAAGCCTTATCATCGCACTATAGCCGTACACCCATCCAGCCTCTATGGTGAATCCACATGGAGCTTCTGATCCTGACCAGCTCCACTAGAGTGCTAGCTCCTTGCTAGAGCCTTCGACGGTCGATCTTCGTCGATCTAATTGACGATCTTCTTCTTAATCTCTTAGATGCTCTAGAAGACCAGATAATATACTTCGAAGGATGAGGAGGTAGTGGTAAAAATCTGATGGTGATCAAGCACTCACCGTGCTCAATCTCTTCACCCGAACCCAGGGTCCAAATCCTAGGGTTTCACACACCCAAAAACCCTCACGCCCTTTCTCTTTGGAGTTTTTCCATGAAATGAATTTTTATGAATAGAGGGACTCTCCCTCTACTGTACACCCACTTTCAAACCACTTTTCAAAATAGGTGACAAAAGAGAAAGATAAGAAAAATGGTGAGAGGAAGGATGGCATAAGATTCGCTCCTTATGAATTTTCTTACACCCAAAATGAATGTGCCCCTCTACTATTCTCTCTCTAAGAAACAACTCATGCACCCTCTAAGATTTCTCACTCTCTTTCATGCATGCACATAAAAAATCTCATTTTAAAGTATGCGATCCATTGGGAATTATGCGTTAGATGGATAAGGTGTGGAGGTTGAACTTGTTTCAACCTCTTAACCAAATTTGAATTCAAATAAGTGGCTTATCCACTTCCAACACCAATGCCACTTGAGAAACTTATAGAGGAGCTTCTCATCAGCGTGCCCAAACTTTGAACCATTCAAAAATTGGGTGACAAACTAAGGGTGGCATGGGGAATGGATAAGACAAGGAGGTTGAACTTGTTTCAACCTCCAACACATTTGAATTCAAATTTAAATGAATTTAATCTGATCCAACACTTGGACCAAGTCAAAGAGAGAAAGCAGAGGGCACCAACATCAGATGTTAGCATGGAAAATATCCATGCAAATCAAAATTTGCATGAGAAGTCACAAAGGGGCATGTTGAGCAGATATGGATAGGTGGTAGCAACTTGTAACCAATTCAAGTGGAATTCAAAATTCAACTTGCTTTGAACCAGTCCAACAATTAAACTAGGTCAAAGGCGGAAGAGAAAGAGGTGCACACCAATTTTGGGCATGAGGAACTCTCACGCAAAAACAAAAGATGTGTGGAGAGGCATGGGTTAAAAATGAGGTGGCGCAGGGAGATTAGGATTTAAATTTAAAACTCATTTGACTTGGTCCAAATTAATTTCAATCAAATTAATTTTCTAGACCTAATTGGACTAGGCTAGATCTAATCAAATTAGGCTTAATCTAATCTAATAAATTTTTAATTAAATTAGAAATTAATTAGATCCAAGTCTTGATCAAATCAGGGTTGAATCTTCCATAGCGATTAGATCATCTTATGACCTGATCGGGTCAAATCCAATTGAATCAAATTTAATTAGATTTGATCGAATCATCATCGCTCAATCAAATTAAGTAATCAATAATCTAATTACTAATTAATCCTTTAATAATATACAAAGTCCTAATCTGGTGGGTGTTTGAATTACAGAGTTCCATCTACGTAAAATTCCTGATCAAAGAGTCCCAAACTAGTTAGACTCTTGAACCCAGTATCCCATATGAATGAAACTTACGATCATAGAGTTCTAGACCAGTGAAACTCTTGATTAGAGAGTTTTAGATAAGTAAGACTCAGAATTTCAATCTAGTGGGACTCTTCGTCATAGAGTCTCGATCCAATAAGACTCTTGACCATAGAGTCTTAGAGTATTAGAACTCTTGATCAGCCATCAAATTAGATAGAAACTCCTATATGTGTGACCCCATAGGTTCGAATCCTAAGTCGATAGCATAAAAATTAATTTTTTATACCAATCAATGTGATCATCTAGCATTGGTATCCGATGTCTGGATAGGTCGAATAGTCGTAATGCAACATTGACGAACCTGTGGCATATGGTTACCATATGATTCATCCCCTTAACCTCAATGCTCAAAAGATGACCTAAGATTTAACTGTCAATCCTGAAAAATTATCTACAGTATATTTCAAAATTTAGTGTCCATCAAATGGACCATCCCGATTGAGCTTTTGCTAAATTGAAATACAATGATACACTTGCTCCAATACTTGGAGGGGTCAATTCCATCTCGACTCATGCATCGACTTCATAAGTACTTGACTGCATCCAATAGGCTTTCGTCACTAAATTAAAAATTTAGGTAGTCCGGTATCTAAGTATAGAGAGTTGCTTGCAAGTAACTATGATGATCTCAAGTCTAAGGAATATTTATACTTATATTTTTCACGAGCAACTCTTGACAATAGAGAGCTATACAATTGGATCACATTCGATGAAATGTATTCCTATACTTTACCTGCATGCCATACCAATACATCATCCTCCTTGATTAAGAGGACAACCAATCATATGGCACACAACGATCTATACTTGATATGTTGTCATCCTCGATAACAATGTATCATTTGGTCGTGAATAAGTTTAAGAACTAAATGATAAATCCTTCTTTGTCGAGTCTAAATAGTCCTAAGAACTTCATCATAGAAGAGTTTATTATAAGAAGATGCACAAAAGTGATGAAAAAGCTAGAATAATAATTTTATTCATTAATAATTCAAGTATATTTATAATTAGCTTAACCGTCTACAACCTAGACGATTAGCTTTAGGATATATTTTCCAATAGGAGCACCATTTGATTAATTTTCATTGGTGTGGGTTGGTGTGGACCGTGGCCTTCGCTATGACTCGACCAAAGATCGAGGAGCACCATTTGATTGATTTCCATTGGTGTGGACTGTGGCCTCCACTATGACTTGGTCAAGGACCGAGGAGCATCATTTGGTTGATTTCCTTTGGTGTGGCTTGGTGTGTACCATGGCCTCCGCTACAACTCGATCGAGGACCAAGGAGCACCATTTGGCCGATTTTCATTGGTATGGATTAGTGTAAATCATGTTGGGGATATGAAAAGTAATTTTTTGATTTTATAAAAAATAAATTTTATCGATATTGAGACTAAAAATTACATCATGGATAATAAACTCATAAATTTTCAGCATTCTAAGTTCGTAGGATTGAAGTCCCATTGAGTCAACAAAGTTGATACACTCCTGATCATGCCACTTCATTGATCTAGTATGGGCCTCCCTATTTTGGTGATAGCTTGTGTTGATCTAATGGTTGAGATACCTCCGTGCTTCACAGGACCAAGTTCCCAGCATAGAATACCTTTCCTCTAACTCTGTTATTATAGTACCAAGCTACACGTCATTAAGAATTCACCATCTAGAGCCAAGCTCACTCTCGTGTTTCTTCCAACAAGTCTAGGTTCATTATTAGATCGACAGAACTATCTGCTTCATTGAATTTCTCAACCTATAATGAGGGTATGCCGATCTCTAGTGGTATCACTACCTCTATCCCAAAGGCTAAATTGAATGGGATCTCTCCAGTTAGAACATGTTGCATTGTTCAATAGGTCCACAGCATATTGAAAAGTTCTTCCACCAAACATCCTTTAGTTTGGTCCAACCTGGACTTGAGTCCTTATAGTAAAGTCTGATTAATGACTTCAACCTCCCCATTGCTTTAAGGATGAGCAACTAAGGTAAGACAGTAAGCAATTTCGAGGTCTGAGTAGAACTTTTTGAACTTAGAGTTATCGAACTGATGTTTATTATTAGTAATAATAGCCCATGGTAAGCCATATTTATAGATAATTGATTTCCATATGAAGTCCAGAACCATAGCTTCAATGATACGTGCCAATAATTGACCTCAACCCACTTCAGAAAGTAACTGACCGTAACAAGCAAAAACTTTTTACTACAAGAAAACTGATCTTTTATGATAAAATTATTTACGATAAAAAAAATTTCATTGCAAATACAGGTATTTGTGATAAGAAAAAATTTTCATCATAAATAGTCTTTATTTGTGATGAAATTTTTTTTTTTATCATAAATAATCCATTATTTATGATAGAAATATTTTTATGTCAAAAATAATCGATCGATTATTTATGATAAAATTTTTTTATTATAAATAATATGTCATAAATAAATTATTTAAAAAATTAAAAATATTGAATTATTTATGATGAAAATTTTTTATTATAAATAATCAATTATTTATGATGAAAAATAAATTTTCATCATAAATAATTAATTATTTATGATAGAAGATTTTCATCATAAATAATCTATCATAAATAAATCATTTAATTTATTATTTATGATGAAAATCATATTTACATCATAAATAATCAATTATTTATGATGAAATATTTTTATCATAAATAATTTATTTAAAAAATTAAAAATATTAAATTATTTATGATAAAAAAAATTTATTATAAATAATTTATTATTTATGATGAAAATCATACTTACATCATAAATAATCAATTATTTATGGTAAAAAAATTTTATCATAAATAATCTATCATAAATAAATTATTTAAAAAATAAAAAGGTTGGCTTATTTATGATGAAAAATTTTCATCATAAATAATTAATTATTTATGATAAAATTTTTTTATCATAAATAATCTATCATAAATAAATCATTTAAAAAATTAAAAAGGTTGGATTATTTATGATGAAAAATTTTAATCATAAATAATTGATTATTTATGATAGAAATCAAATTTGCATCATAAATAATCAATTATTTATGATAAAAAATTTTTATTATAAATAATCTATCATAAATAAATTATTTAAAAAATAAAATGATTAGATTATTTATGATAAAAAAAATTTATCATAAATAATTAATTATTTATGATGGGGTTGAAGGATGTGAGTGCATCCACTATTAGCTAGCCCACAAGCAAATTAAATTTTTTAATTCTTTCAAAAATTAGTATTTTTAAAAATAATTTTTTTAAAATATTATATAATTTTATAATTTAAAATTTATCTTTATCATTCAATATTTAAGTAATTATCATACAAATATCATCACAAAATACCATCTCGATCTAGTAGCTCTAGCTATGTAAATGAATAAAATTTGATTTCGACGATCACAAAGGACCGCATGATGATCTGATAGATAAAAATCATCAATAAATTTAAAAACTTACAATGATGATCTTTATGATATTTATAGCATACTAGCAAAATTTTACTTTAATCAGATATAATTATCATAATCAATTTAGCATGAGATGATTTGGACCGTTAAATGAAAAATGAGTGATTAAAAGGCCAAATATCATGTGATTATAAGATGATTTTTTTTGATAAACGACCTTTGCTAATAACTTAATTATTTCTATGATTGTGATCATAAAAAGCAAACCACGTGTGTATAGACTATCTAAAATTATATGTCTCTTGATACACATTCTTAAAATCCTTAAGCAATTATACTTATGCTTTTGTAAAATATATTTAACATGGATGATTCATATATGTGAAGTTTAAATTTTATAATCATCACCATATAAATGATTAAAATAGTAGCAAAGATCATTTATCTAAAAAATTATCATATAATCAGATGACTTTTGGCCTTTTAATCACTCATATTTTATTTAACAATCTAAATTATGTCCTGCTAAATTGACTATGATAATTATATTTGATTGAAATAAAATTTTGATAGTCTTCTATAAATATTATAAAGATCATTATTATAAGTTTTTGGATCCATCGATAGTTTCTATCTATCAGATCATAATGTGGTCATTTGTGATTGTCGAAATCAAATTTAATTCATTTATATAGCTAAAGCTACCAGATCAAAGCGGTCTTTCATGACAATACTCACACGATAATTACTTAAATAATGAATGATAAAGATAGGCTTTAAATTATAAAATTATATAATTTTTAGAGAAAATAAAAAAGTTTTTTTAAAATACTAATTTTTGAAAGAATTAAAAAAATATTAATTTGCTCGTGGGCTAGCTAATAGTGGACGTGCTCGCACCCCTCAATCCTATTGCATCGATCATGCATGGTGCATCTTTATCCTTTTCTTATTTTTAAAATAAAAAAATATTTTGATAAAGACGTTCCTCAGTAATATCATCATGACTCTCGAAGTCATGTGCGGTAGCAATACCAAATCAAATACGATGAGTAGTGGGGTCCTGAGCTAAGCCGAGGCTAAACCTCGGAAATATTAATGCCATAATGCCTTTCAAATCCTCCTAGCCATAATCCTACTGCAATAATTCTTACTAAGAAGAATGCCCATGTTGTGGCAATTCCACCCAGAAGGTAATGGGTTACTCCTACAGCACGTCCTTATACAATGCTCAAGGCTCTAGGTTGAGTAGCAGGAGTAACTTTTAATTTGTTATGAGCCCAAATGATGGATTCAATGAGTTCTTGCCATTAACCACGGCCACTTCCAAACTAGATCATCCCACTATGGGAGTAGGAGGTTGTCACCGATAGAGCGCAATTACACCACAACTGACAGAGAAGGACTCGCCAGGGTATAGGAGCTCTACTGGATACTTCATAGGAATAAATTGCTATTCTTTTCCGCTACATATAAAATTTTAAAAATTGATTTTTCAATATCTTTCCTGGATTTCAAGGAATCAGATATTGTTTTGCTTTTCTATCATGTAAATAAAAAAATTTGATCAGATTATTTGTAATAAAATTTTTTTATCATAAATAATAGATTATTTATAACATAAATATGATTTTCATCATAAATAATTAATTATTTATGATAAAATTTTTTTATTAAAAATAATCCAACCTTTTTAGTTTATTTATGATAAAAAAATTTTATTATAAATAATAGATTATTTGTAATGCAAATATGATTTCTATCATAAATAATTAATTATTTATGATAATAAATTTTCATAGTAAATAATCTAGCCCTTTTAATTTTTTAAATAATTTATTTATGTAACTACTAATAGCGATGAAAAATATAATTTCATCATAAATAAGTTTATCAAATATTTTAATATTTTTAAGAGGAAAATTTTTTTTAAAAAAATAATTGACGAGAATTATTAGCGATGAAAACTCGATTTCCATTGTTAATAACTATTTTAGTGACAAATTTTTCATCACTAATATTCCATCACTAAAAGTCTTTAAATATTCCATCCCACTACGTTTCTTTCCCATGAAACCCACTTCTCTCGGTCGAAACCCTCTCTCCCCTCCTCCTGGGCTTCCACTGACCGGCGACTGCGTCTCCCACAGTCGTCGTCGTTGCCACTGCCACTACCGTGCTTGAATCGAAGGTAAGTTCCATCACGGTCGATTAGATTTTTTTTTGTTTTATCGATTGTCTGTGTGCACGCAGGTGTTGCCATGTGGTGGCCGATGGTGGGCAAAAGGGAGTGGGGTCTGGGTGACGGCAGGCCATGCATGGCGATGTTGATGGGCTAGGTGGGGGCCGTTGTTGGTGGGAGGTAGAGTAGCCTTGTAGCAGGTGGGGGGCCATGGGTGGTGGGGCACCGAGGGGTAGTGGTGATGGGTCGGGTGGGCCATGGGTGGTGTGTGTGAGGATTAGTGGTGCTCCCAAGCCTTGGAAGACCACGGAAGGAGTCAAGATGTTGGCTCTAAGAAGATTAGGATAGATATAGTCCTAAGGCTAGGACAGAAGTTGTCCTAGGGTGGAGGCAAGGTGTAGCCTTCCACGGGCTTGAGATCCAGGTGTTGAGAACCTTGAGAGGGTTGGTTGGTACTTTGAAGATCTGGAATACAAGGTAGAGCAAGAAACCAAAGCTGGGGAATGAAGACTGCATAGAAGGATAGTTTTTGCAGGTTAGCCGCTCAATCTAAAACTGAGTCAGTTAAGTCTCAATAGATAGGACAAATAGAAAGGCATGTTTCAGGATTGCAGGCTTGGCATGCAACTAGGTCGGCTCGATTTTAGAATTGGCTCAGTCTGAAATTGAGCCGACCCAGTCTCAGATTAGTCGGCTTAGTGCTAAGAATGAGCCAGCTTAGTGCACGGGCAGAGTTACGCAAGGATCTATTTGGAGCTAGGATAAGAACTTATCCTATGGGTCTTAAGGCCTAGTTTGAGAGGTCTTAAGGGGGCTAACTCATGTATAGATCAGATTTAGATCCAGGAGATGAGAGTATGGGAGACATGGGTGTACATGAGCTTGGTGAGTGCTTTCATGTATTGGGTTAGCCAGAAAAATTTTTGGTTTGATCTAATGGATATGTATAAATACATAGATTATATTAGGATTTTGGTTGGTACAGTGAATACATATCTTTTCTCCCTCCATCTCTCTTCTCTCTTCTCTCTAGTGTTGTTGTCCTAGATTTTTGAAGAAGCCCTAGAGAGAGGGGGCACCTCCCTCAAGCTCAAGGAGGGAGGTGCCCCAGCATAGGTGATGGATCTATGGTATGCTATCTTAGAGAATGTCAAAGATCTTCTATGGTCCATGCTAAAGATCCTGAATTTTCTACAACATGACATTAGAGCGGTACCATAGAATAATAGTTAGTATCAGAGCTAGGTGATGCCATGGTAATATCATAATATTTGATATTAGAGCCTGATGGTACATGGAAGAGAAGGAGAAATCATACAAGATGAAATTAGAAATCTACATGAGTATTCCATGATATGTCTCAAATCTACCTTTGTTATTGTTGTGCTTTGGCTAATCGGGAGCAGCGGGTTGAAGATGGAGCCTGAAAGGATTAACGAGAAGGATTTTTTCTAGGGTGGATGGTTTGGGTGCATGATTTTTTGATCGATCTTGGTGGATAGGCTAGAATATATGATGGGTGATAGGCAGGAAACGCTGGAGTGCTATAGTAGCACTTCCCTAGAGATGCAGGATTGAGAGAGGCTCAACGATGCAGCAGTCGATCGAGAGAGGTATCTCAGCAAAGAGCATTTGGGTTCTCTAGGAAGATAGGTAGTGTGGGGTTGTTTGATGGATGTGGAGAGGTATCCCAAAGGATAATGGTCGAAAGAAGGCTGAAGAAGCGGCCATACATCCTTCGGTGTTAGGAAGGTGGGAAAGTAGTTGGAGATATATTCAGCGATTCAACCAGAGCATGAATTTGCAGAGCCTTGGGGATGATGGAGATGGAGGATCCATGGAGGTCCAACAGGTCAAGGCTTCACAACTGACAATGGATCAAGTTTCTTCTGCAGGAGCACCAAGAAGAGTCACGATTCAGATGGAGAATAGTTTATGTGCAACAAGAGAGGACTCGGATATCTAAAGGAGGTAGTGTCGAGATGAGACAGAGAGCACTGGAGTGCTGCAGTAGTGCTTTCCTAGAGGCATGGGGCTGAGAGAGACTCGGTGGTGCAACAGTCAAGGAAGGTATCTCAACCAAGAGTGTTAGGAGGCATCTTAGGGAGATTGGGAGCAAGTCTCAGGAAGAGCTAGAAAGTCTCAAGAGCCTCGAGATGAGATAGGAGGGTCTAAGCCTAGGATAGGATTTGAGCTGTAGTTCCTTTTGGTGTAACTGAAGCGATCACTACTACAGAACAAGGCTAGGATAGAGGTTTGTAACTGCTGCCATAGCCTAAAAAACTACTGCCATAGGTTATGGCAGTAGTTAGCTAATCGCTGCCACTGCGTCCATCGCCATAGGTCTGTGGCAACAGTTATGAAATCACTGCCATACACAGCCTATTACAGCGGTTCCATAACCGCTGTCATATCTCGACCTATGGCAGCGGTTATAGAATCTCTACCATAGATCTAATGCAGTAGTTCCATAATTGCTGTCATAGGTCAATGGCAATGGTTGGCATGTAACTTGCTGCCTCACTTGGCATGCCTATGGCAGTAGTTTTGCAACCGCTGTCGTAGCTTTTGAATAATAAAAAATATAAAATTTTTAATTTTTTATATATTTTATCTAATAAATATAGAGATATATAACATAATAAAAAATATAAAAAAATATTATAAATATAAAAATATTTTTGAAATACTCAAATTTTATTATCGAATAAATTTATTATAATATTTTTTTTTAAAAAAATATATTAGAAGTTTCCTAAATCTACATCGTCATCGTCACCGAGAGATGAAGCACGAGCTGGAGGAGCTGAAGCTAGAGCCGGAGTTGGAGGAGCTGGAGGCACTGGAGCTAGAACATCGGCCAACATGTCCTCAAGGCCCGCGAAGTCTACTTCAAAACACGTGTTGAGCCTCATCACCATGGCACTTAGGATGCCTTTTAGATGAGATGTGCACTCCTCAGCATGAGCAGGCCATGCCATAGCCTGATCTGCCCGCACCATAGTCTGAGCTGCCTATGCCAATGCCTCCTCAAGCTACTCCCAACTGACGACATCGAAAGCATGTGAAGAGACGCTCACCTCAGACTAGTAGCTTATCGGCATATGTCCGGGCCTACATCGAATCCTCCTAGAGTGCTCGGCTCCAAGACCTAAGACAGATGGTCATGGAGACTAGAGCTGTCCGGACCCTCGCTCGCAAGCACATCTAACTGATCCTATAATTATAAATTCAAATAAAATTTTATAAAAAATGCTATAATATTGATAATATATTCTAATATATTTATTACTTATAAAAATCCTCTCGATCATGGTGTTCATCAGCCTGCCATTCTTGTCCATACGGTTGGATCGAAAGATTTTGCTATGGCTAGGCATCACTCCATCTCTCATTAACTATAACAATGGATTAGTTTATTAAAAATATAAAAAAAATATTAATTTAATTTATCTAGTAAGATTCAAAATTTATTATCTTTCTATGCACACGATTGGCCATAGACTCATGGTATAGAGTGTGTGTATACTCTTAGGCTGCTCGGTTCTCCCGATTATGATGGAAGGTAGCCTAACAAGTATTCAAATAAATAATAAGTATTTAAAAAATATTTAAATATAATTTTAGGTATATTAAAAAAATTAAAAGTTAGAAATTTTATCTCGAACTCCTGGCTCCTCCAATGTCTAAGCATCCCCTCCCACTAACTCGGGGGACAGTCCTGTATTCAAGGAACAAGCTCCTTCAGAGTATCTCATCGATGCTCGAGCCATCCTCCATGTAGCTTGATCTTGTAGCCCTAATACAACTCTTCAATCTTCTTCAGTCAAGCATCTCGAGCCTTCTCGTGATCTAAGAAGTCATACATCCTCTGCACAAAGTTATTAAAAGTCAGTTACTAAATTATTCTAATCAAATAAAGTGTAAACATATCAAATGCATATATAATTAAAATATACTTTTTCATATCTTCTCCCATGCTCAATCCCTGACACCAACATCCATCAATCGCCAGTCTATAGGCAATACCGGAATGATGTTAGATCGCCTCATAAGCACTTCAAAAAATGAATGCATCTCCCGTGCGGTCTTCCCTACTGACCTCCCCTCTACATCATACTGCACCATCACCTGATGCTGGCGGTTCCACACATATAGCATGCATGTGGGATTGCAAAATATCCTACTAGATGATGCACCTGTAATGAAAATATGTTATGCAAATATATAAATATATAAATACTATATAAAAAATAAATAAATAAATAACATAGTAAAAACGTACACTCAGATGCTGGTGTCGAAGCATATATCGGAGATGTGGTTGATGGTGGAGGCTTAGATGCTGGTGGAGTAGATGCCAATAATGGAGTAAATACTGATGGTTCCTGAGTAGCCGATGCGGAGGTAGATAGAGTATGTTCCGATTGCTCCTTAGATGCCAAGCTCCGCATAATCCACCAAGAGACGGGGGTGAAAGCTAGATGGCATTTCGGTACCATCATGATCTGCAACATTAATGAACATTAACCAATATAACATGTTGAATAATAATATTAGTATAACATCAATAAATAGACTCTAATATTTATATTAGAATGTTAAAGTCATCTACAATACCTCCGGCCTTGTATAGAATTTTTGGATTATATGTTATTTCTTTGGTGTTAGCTTAAGTTTCTCGGATTGATCTTGTAGGCCACTTAATCTTAATTACAAACTACTTTGAATTAAACTTATTTTACCAAAATTTATTGAAGCCATTTGAGCATAAATTGTGACTATCTATCATTTCGAGTCCTGAAAATTTTCAAACTCTAGAAACTAGCACCTATAAGGAGGGCTATATAAAATATGCATTTTCTTAGAATGAAATGTCTCGGTAATTGATCTCTAGATGTTGGTGAGTCAACAAGTGACTTTTAATGAATTTTAGAGACCTTTTAATCTATTTGTTCTAAAGCAAGAAAGTTTTAAAAGTTTCAAATTTGGATAATTTAAACTAGAACTCAAATTTTAGTTTCTTATTCTTAAGAATTTTAATTTTTTTGATATTTTTATTGGTTTCAAATAGAGGGGTGTTCCTTATTTATATTTATATTTTAAAGTTAATGAAGAGTAAAATAAGCTGACTGAGATTTGAGTAAAGCTGTGAACAAAGTCTGAATTCGAGCTGACCTGAATTGAAATCGAGTTGGCTACAGAATGAGCATTCTATTTTTCTAAGAGAGCCGGCTTAATTTGGCATCGAGCTGACTCGACTGGCATTTAAGCTGGCCTGATTCGGAGTCGAGCCGGCTTGGTCAGCTGGAAAAGGATTATACCTAGTCTATTCATTAATCATTGTTTAGAGGATTATTCTTTAAAATTTAGAGTAGGAAATTATATTTTTGAAAATATTCAACTTTTAAGAAAAACTCTATCAAATTTTTAGTAGAAATTATATATTTGATTTACCCCCTTAGACATCTTCATTAGGCTTGCTAGGTTGGCTAGTCCGTCTTATGCACTGGTCATGACCTCGATTTTAGGTTGTGACATCATTGCTTAGTGGCATCTATAATATGGATATCACCATCGCTCCTAACAAATGTATCTGGGACCTCGACAGTACTAGATAAGTTTTATCCTAGAGGAGCACTTTGCATGCATGGTCCAACATTATCATCAACTTCGGTATCATCAAAAATATGCCTAGGCACCATCCTCACAACAACACCCCGTTGAGACTCCAAGGGATCACTAATATAGAAGACTTGACTAGCTTAGGTGGTAAGTATATACAGTTCTTCAGTGCAGAGATGACGTTGCATGTTAATGAGAGTAAAACTACACTCATCAATCTTAATCCCTGACTGTGATAAGGTGTCAAACCAATCATGCTTCATCAATACAAACCTTCCTTTAGAATAATAGTCCAAGATGACTATCTTCTCCATCATGCCATAATAGTTTAAATCCTTCGTACGAGGTTGTGAATCCCTCGAGCGAGCATAACACCGAGTGGTAGCACTCAACATCACACCACTATTTTATGTTGTCATGTTTACAGACCTACTGTGAATATTAAACCTGTAGCTGTTAATGATGAGCTATTTATACTCACGCATGGTACGATTAGGGCCCATTGAAAGAGCACGCACTTCAGAGCTCACATCAATGGTAATCTCTATACCTAATTAAGGAGATGATACCTAATTAGTAAAAATGTTCAAATAAGTTACACAAGGCAAGAATACATAATCACTTACATGAACTTTGAACCATTCAAAAAATTCATTGCTATGCATTTTCTCTTTCTCCCATATACTTAGAGCACCATATTTTACTCTCATGACCTTCTTAAGTTTGCTATATGCACAAAGAATAAATTTAAGTATAATTAGATTTTTTTTAATTATTATAAAATAAATAAGGTTGAGTGACTCACCTTATGTATGGCTCAATGATATCACAGTTGAAGAGCACGTAGCAGTGCGTCTTATCCCTTTTCTCAATGCTCAAATCAGTGAGATAGTGTGAAGTCAAAAGTCTATCTGATTGTCGAATGGACTCAAATGCAGGCTTAATTAGCTCATACTAATCATCCCGATTCCTCATTAGCCGATTACGACATGTCTTGAGTTTGTTTGAGTACATGGTACAAAAATCCATATACTCTTGACCCAAATAACATTCTCCTATGGATCCCTTCGGGTGATTCATATTTTTTATATAAGATTTTAGAGTTTCAATATTTCTCTCAGTAGGATACATCTATCGACAAAACACTGGACCTCCAAGTACAACTTTCCTCGTAAGGTGCACTGTGAGATGCATCATAACTATGAAAAATGATGGTAAAAATATCTTCCCCAGATCACATAATATAGTCATCACCCTTGCCTTCATTTCCTTCACATCTTTCTTAAGCAACTTTACACAAATATCTCTGTAAAAGTTGTAAAGATGAATAATAGCCATTCTGACATTTTTTTGGCGACACACGGTGAATAGCTATTGGGATCATTTTCTGCATCAGTACATGATAATCATGAGTCTTCAATCCCTTAAGTTTGACATCCTTACTATTCACATGCTTTGATATGTTGCTTGAGTATCCATCTGGGATCTTTATATTCTCCAACATATGAAGAAATATGGACCGTTCAGAGGCATTCATAACATAGCATATACGAGGGAGCCTCCACTATTCTCCCCCTATCAGCTCCAAATGGGGTGATCTCTTAATACCCCATTCTTTTAAGTGAAATCAAGAATTCAAGTCATCCTTGATCTCATCTTTGATATTCAAGATTGTTGCCAATAGGAGCTCGTACACATTCTTTTCAATATGCATTACATCTAAGTAGTAGCGCAATAAATTTATCTCTCAATATAGCAAGTCAAAAAAGATACTCTTTTTTCTTCAATTAATGTGTGTGTCATCTTTCTTTGATCGATGCTTCCTCTTCTTACCACCAACCTGATCACCTTTCTCAAATTTGATATTGAGACCATCCAACTCTCTCAGTACATCATTTTCAGACATCCGACTAGGCGCCTCACCTTCTTCAATAGTGCCATCAAAGGAGCATGCATGTCTTCTGTATGGATGGTTTCAATGGAGGAAATATCGATGCTCCATATAGCTAAAGCTCCTTCAATGTATCAACCTTCTAGACTGGATGTTTTTTTCACAAACTAGGCATGCTAGCTCACCTTTCATGCTCCAATCCGACATTAAGGCATAGGCTAGAAAGTCATTTATTATCCACAAAAGTGCTGCACTCATGGAAAATGACTCATTCTATAAAGCATCAAAAGTTGGAACATTTTGAATGCTCCATAACTATTTCAGCTCAGCAATAAGAGACTGCAAATAGACATCAATATCATTACCTACCTCCATCGGTACAGGGATGAGTACTGTCATGAAAGCAAAGGATTTTTACATACACATCCACGGTGGAAGATTGTAAACATGAATAAATACTGGCTATACACTATGAATGGTATTCATATGCTTAAACAAGTTGAAACCATCGCATGACAAGCCCAACCTCACATTATGTATCTCTTGTGCGAAGTTGGGATGTAATGCATTAAACTTCCACCATGACTCTCCATCGGTTGGATGCCTTAATGCATCATCTTTTGTTCGGTTCTCTTCATGCCATCTTATGTCCTTCAATGTCTTTGCTGACATAAACAACTTTTATAGTATCAAAATCAAAGAAAAGTGCCACATCAATTTTTGAGATACACGAGTCGATATGCCATCTTTATTCTATTTTCATCTTGATACACCATATCTCGTGCACTCATTTTGGTGGACATCCTCCTCCTAGTAAAGCATGCAATCATTGGAACATGCATGTATCTTGGTGTAAGTAAAGTCCAACTATTCAATAATCTTTGATGCCTCATAATTATTCTTTAGAATTTGTGCATCATCCAAAAGAATGCCTTCCAAAAGCTCTAGTATGTAGTTCACTCTACTATTATTGAACTCATTGGAGCATTTCACATGATACAACCGGATTAAGAACTCAAGTGATGCGTGCTAATTTATAGCTATGGCAAGTGCACCAGTCGATCAAGTAATAAAGTGAATGAGTAAAGTATCGTCCCTAGAGGATTGAAAAACAAGTACTGAAAAGATCTTTCCTATGCTTTATTTAGAAGATCGATTTATGAGAATAAGAAATTAAAGAAAATAAAGAAAATAAAGAAAATAATTAAAAGTTTTTAATTAAATAGAGAGAGTGTAAATTATTAGGGTTTTAAACTCAAGAACAATGGATTACTAAGGCAATCGGCTCACCAACTCAGTCAATACAATATTCAGATTTTTAGATTAATTTTATTTCATGTGATGGTGGAGTCTCCTAATTTATTCACTACCCTTTGGTCCAGGCATAGCAAAACTATTAATATTTATTAATTATCCTTTGGTCCAGGTGTAATTTAAATAAATATTAATGCATTAGGTTTTGTGAAACCCTCTAATTAAAATACGCTGCGTCCAAAGCGCACTAAAATTCCCGCATGCATATGAATTCTAATTTGATTCATAATACAAGGTATATAATCAAGAAGCATTAACATAGATGTACTTGGTCCGTAACATCTATGTTCATCAGATCAATTAGAAGATGGCCAGTAATCTAAAAGCATTAAGATCAGATTTATATACTCCTCATGAATAAAATTTAAAAATAAATCACACTGAATATTGCATCAAAAGAGTGGCTACACCTTAGCCTTAGTAAAAAAAATTTAGTTCATGATAACAAGTTCAAAAATAGCAAATAAAATAAAAAGCATAGAGAAATTAGACTGTTTGATTGTTGAAATTGATTGTCTGCTGCTCTTGATGTGGAGAACTTGGCAAAGATGAAGAGGCTCCTTAATCGATGTCTTGATCGTCGAAAGAAATCAAAAACCTTTTTTGATTTTCTTACAAATCACTCTTCTCTTTCTACCTCTCTCCTCTCTCTTTCTCTCTCTCTCTTTTTCTCCCTCTCTCTCTTTCTCCCCTATCTCTCTCTGTCTCTCTCTCTGATTTTCTTCCTCTCTCTCTTTCTCCCCATCTCTCTCTATCTCTCTCTCTGATTTTTTTTCTTTCACGATAGAAGTAGGTTTTTTATAGATGAAGAGTTTGATTTCCCCCTAAAATCCATCAAAAATTAGGTTTAAGACTCCCAAAACAACTCAAATTAAGATCTGGATAATTCTGCCCATTGGATGTTGATCAAACAGTCCAAAAACCACTCAAAAACTCTTTAAAATAACCCAGATCAAGTCGGATTTAATGCCAGCCATTGGATCAACCATTGGATTGAATCTGGACCATCCGATCGCATAGAAAGAAGGCTTCTGATCTATAGTTTAACTTCGGAATGAATCTCAGCCGTTGGATCTCGATCGGGAGCTGCGGATGCCATCCATCAGCGCCTTCATTTCGACCGTCCGATCAAGTTTCAGTGAAAACCGCCCGTTGGATCAGCCAAAATTCCCAAATTGCCCTCCATGGACCATGCGCGAGCCCGGTGTTGCATGGACCGCCGCATTCTTCAGCCAATCAGAGCGCTTTTTCTGATGTGAAATTCCCAAAATACCCTTCAGATGGTCCACCGTGCACCGCAAAAAATGCTGACGTCATCCTGACGTCAGCGTTGCATCGGCGATTTTTTTTTTTTTTTTGAAATTCAATTCTGGGCTCGTTTGAAGTCCGTTTTGCCTGAAATTTATTTCATCTGAATCAGAAAAATAAGATCTTCACATTGGTGGCCTTCTTTCCTACATAAGATTAATAAAAGTATCAATTTCTAAAGAAATAGATTAATTTATTTTATAATTTAATACTTTTATTAGTATATTTTTACCACTTATCACACCCCCCAACTTAGTCATTGCTAGTCCCTTAGCAATGTTTTATTTAATACCATGTTTCAATAAGATTATCCATCACAAAGATAAAATCTAGGATTAAAGGTCAAAAAGTTTAGAAAATACTGCTAACTAAGCATTGAGCTTCAGAAGCAAATTTTTCAGTCAATACAATTAAAAACTTTCTTAGAGTACATCAAAGATCTATAGCACTTGTGTTCGTGATGACTAACTTTAGCATTTCAGTATTAAATTAAAAGAACAAAAGTATCTTCTCTTATCACCTATTTTGGTCAATTTTCTATACATTCTCAATTTTATACTCATGAATTAAGGTAGCTTTCACACTGCCTTTTTTTTTTTTTTTTTTTTTGTGCTGAGCATCCTGGCCTTTCCTTCACCATTTTACGTGAATTTTCACACTTGACCTAGGTGCAGAGACCCAGTTACTAGGCTTTGGGCAATCCACATATACTCTATCTTTTGCACTTTATTTATAGGCAGGTAGCTCTTTCCTTAAATTCAAGTTTCTTTGATTAGAATGTATATTAATTACCAATTTTCAGTGATAATTGAATCCTCAGTTGGCCTTATAATCAATACCTACTTTGCCTTGTTAGTGTGCATGTGCAATAAAAAGTGCTAATAGTCTTTTAATGACCTAAGTAGGCTTGCTAAAAGTTGACCAACTAATCTACTTCTTTAACTCATTACATTCATTAGCAAATAATTCTATCTTTTATCACTTATCCAGTTTATCTTGCTCAAGATTTTCTTCTTGACACATGATTTTTTTTTTTTTAACTTATTCTACATTGTCTTAAAGGAGAAAGAAAAATAAAGGGTGCAATAAAGGATAGGAAGGAATACACCTGATTTGGTTCAGTCTGGTTCTTTGGAGCTTTGAAATTTTGCTTGAGCTCTCATTGATTTTTCTGCAAAATTGAAAATACACACCAGAGCAGTAAAAGAGCAACAATAAATTACTAAAAAATAAAAGAAAAAAAAATGATCAAAACTAAAAAGAAAAGAAACAACCTATCTAGTAGTTCTGATTTATAGTCTTCAGCTTGACTTTCTTTGAGTTCTAAAGTGGATCAATCTGGTGCCACTTCAATTGGAATACTTTCATGTTTGATCGAGTCCTCTTTCAATTTGACATTGCTCGCTTTTATAGTCTCAAACCTATTTTCTACAGAATTCTCATATAATGGATTGTCAATAATATCAATTAGAAAATAAGTTTGATTATCATCAGTTTGTTTAGTATCTTTGAAAACATTAAAAGTAACTTGTTCATCTTGGACTCTAAGAATTAATTTTTCTTGTTGAACATCTATTAAAGCTCCTCCAGTAGCTAAAAAGGGTCTCCCTAAAATAAGGGGTACATCATAATCTTCTTTCATATCAAGAACAATAAAATCAACAGGAAAAATAAACTTGTTTACCTTTACCAAGACATCCTCCACTATACCTCTTGGATATTTAATGGATCTGTCGGCTAATTGAAGAGTAATAGTGGTAGGCTTTGGTTCTCCTAGACCCAGCTTCCTGAAAATAGAAAAAGGCATGAGATTAATGCTTGCTCCTAAGTCACATAAAACTTTATCAAAACTACAATCACCAATAATGCAGGGGATAGTAAAACTCCCTGGATCTTTTAACTTCTGTGGTAATTTATTTTGAAGTATTGCTGAGCATTCTTCATTCAAATTTATTCTCTCATGCTCCTTCAGCTTTTTCTTATTTGTTAAGATTTCTTTGAGAAACTTGGCATACCTGGGCATTTGAGTAATAGCATCTACAAAAGGAATATTAATATGTAAATTCTTTAAAATTTTGAAAAAGTTAGAAAATTCCTTATCTGGATGCTGTATTTGTCTCTCTGGGAATGGTAGTGGCGGCACGTAGGGCTTCACATTTGGATCAGCAAATCGTATACCTGGAGACCATCCATCTGCTGGTTGTTTTGGTGACTGACGAATTTTAGTTGATGGTTCCTTATTTGTAGTTGGCTCTTCAGTCTCATTCTTCTGATGTGGCTCCTCCAGCTTTGTACCACTTCTTAGGGTGATAGCATTGACTTGCTCCCTTGGATTTGTCTCCGTATTGCTTGGCAAGGATCCTTGAGGTCTCTCGGAGATTATCTTAGCCATTTGACCTATTTGCATCTCCAAGTTTCGAATTGCTGCTGTTTGGTCCTGCCTAAGTTTGGCTTCCAAATTTTTTATAGTTGCTTCTTGGTTTTGCATAAATTTGACCATCAGCTCTTCCATGTTGGACTTCTTTTCAGGTACTTGGAATCCCGGGGGTGGCTGTTGTGCTGCATTTTGATTGCTCCATGAGAAATTTGGGTGCTGCCTCCACCCTTGATTGTATGTGTTGGAGTAGGGATTGTTTTGTTGCGGCCTGAAAAAAATTACCAATATAATTAGCTGTATCAGTTGTTTTAGCAAAAGGATTACCTGTCTGGCAATTGCTCGTATCATGTCCTCCTCCACACAGGTCACAAGTAATGCTCTGAATATGCATAGCTGTTCCCTTTAAGTTGTTGACTTCGGCTCTAAGGGCTGCAATTTCAGCTAGTAAGGTTGGCACGCAATCTACTCCCTGCACAGCTGCTAGTCTTTTTGGCATCATACGCTTCTGTCTGCCATTGATAGCTATTTGATGCCATCTCATCGATCAGATCGAAAGCTTCTTCCTCCATTTTTTGATTAATGGTTCCTCCTGCTGCTGCATCAATCATAGAACGATTAGTAGGAGATAAACCATTATAGAAAGTTTGTACCTGAAGCCATACGGGTAGTTGATGATGTGGACATCTCCTCAGCAGTTCTTTGAAATGCTCCCAAGCCTCATATAGTGTCTCCATGTCCATCTGCATAAAAGAAGTGATATCGTTGCGCATCTTAGCAGTCTTGGAAGGTGGAAAGTACTTGGCTAAGAATTTTTGGGCTAGGACATCCCAAGTTGTGATAGAACCTGCAGGAAGAGAATGAAGCCAACTCTTAGCTTTGTCCCATAAAGAGAAAGGAAATAACCTTAATCTAATAGCATCATCCGACACCCCATTAATTTTAAAAGTATCACAAAGTTCAAGAAAATTAGAAATATGGGCATTCGGATCATCATGCACGTGTCCACTGAATTGGACAGTTGATTGAATCATCTGGATCATCGTCGATTTTATTTCGAAGTTGTTTGCTCGTACAGGCGGTCTCCTGATGCTCGAAGCTGCATCGGCTATAGATGGTGTGATGTAATCATTTAATGGATGATGTACTGGTCGAATAGCTTCATGCTGTCCTTCAGTCGCCATATCCAATCCTAGATTGATGTCGTTAGGATCTTCAGCTGCCATGTTTCTCTCTTGTTGTAGTCTTCTAATAGGTCCTTTCAATTTCTTGGATCTAAAGGTAGTAAGTTACTATGTCCAGTACGTGTCATGCACTAAATTTTTTTTTTTAAATAATAAAAATTAAAAATAAATTTCTAAAGTAAAGCTAGGATCAAAATTTTAATATTATTTTAGACACAATCCCCGACAACGGTGCCAAAAACTTGATGCGTGCTAATTTATAGCTATGGCAAGTGCACCAGTCGATCAAGTAATAAAGTGAATGAGTAGAGTATCATCCCTAGAGGATTGAAAAATAAGTACTGAAAAGCTCTTTCCTATGCTTTATTTAGAAGATCGATTTATGAGAATAAGAAATTAAAGAAAATAAAAAAAATAATTAAAAGTTTTTAATTAAAATAGAGAGAGTGTAAATTATTAGGGTTTTAAACTCAAGAGCAATGGATTACTAAGGCAATCGGTTCACCAACTCAGTCAATACAATATTCAGATTTTTAGATTAATTTTATTTCATGTGACGGTGGAGTCTCCTAATTTATTCACTATCCTTTGGTCCAGGCATAGCAAAACTATTAATATTTATTAATTATCCTTTGGTCCAGGTGTAATTTAAATAAATATTAATGCATTAGGTTTTGTGAAACCCTCTAATTAAAATACGCTGCGTCCAAAGCGCACTAAAATTTCCGCATGCATATGAATTCTAATTTGATTCATAATACAAGGTATATAATCAAGAAGCATTAACATAGATGTACTTGGTCCGTAACATCTATGTTCATCAGATCAATTAGAAGATGGCCAGTAATCTAAAAGCATTAAGATCAGATTTATATACTCCTCATGAATAAAATTTAAAAATAAATCACACTGAATATTGCATCAAAAGAGTGGCTACACCTTAGCCTTAGTAAAAGAAAATTTAGTTCATGATAACAAGTTCAAAAATAGCAAATAAAATAAAAAGCATAGAGAAATTAGACTGTTTGATTGCTGAAATTGATTGTCTGCTGCTCTTGATGTGGAGAACTTGGCGAAGAAGAAGAGGCTCCTTAATCGATGTCTTGATCGTCGAAAGAAAAATCAAAAATCCTTTTTGATTTTCTCACAAATCACTCTTCTCTTTCTACCTCTCTCCTCTCTCTTTCTCTCTCTCTCTCTTTTTCTCCCTCTCTCTCTCTCTCTATCTCTCTCTGTCTCTCTCTCTCTCTCTCTCTCTTATCTCTCTCTATCTCTCTCTCTGATTTTTTTTTTTCACGACAACAGTAGGTTTTTTATAGATAAAGAGTTTGATTTCCCCCAAAATCCATCAAAAATTAGGTTTAAGACTCCCAAAACAACTCAAATTAAGATCTGGATAATTCTGCCCATTAGATGTTGATCAAACGGTCCAAAAACCACTCAAAAACTCTTTAAAATAACCCAGATCAAGTCGGATTTAATGCCAGCCATTGGATCAACCGTTGGATCGAATCTGGGCCATCCGATCGCTGTAGAAAGAAGGCTTCTGATCTATAGTTTAACTTCGGGATGAATCTCAGCCGTTGGATCTCGATCGGGAGCTGCGGATGCCATCCATCAGCGCCTTCATTTCGGCCGTCCGATCAAGTTTCAGTGAAAACCGCCCGTTGGATCAGCCAAAATTCCCAAATTACCCTCCATGGACCATGCGCGTGCCCGGTGTTGCATGGACCGTCGCATTCTTCAGCCAATCAGAGTGCTTTTCCTGATGTGAAATGCCCGAAATATCCTTTGATTGGTCCATCGTGCACCGCAAAAAATGCTGACATCATCTTGACGTCAGCGTTGCATCGGTTTTTTTTTTTTTTGAAATTCAATTTTGGACTCGTTTGAAGTCCGTTTTGCCTAAAATTTATTTCATCTAAACCAGAAAAATAAGATCTTCACATTGGTCGCCTTCTTTCCTACATAAGATTAATAAAAATATTAATTTTTAAAAAAATAAATTAATTTATTTTATAATTTAATACTTTTATTAGTATATTTTTATCACTTATCATCAAGCTTTGCCATCTTTTCACATTCAAGATATAATGAAATATTAGCATCCTCCATCAACTTGCGGACCTTCTCCACATCCTCACTATTTGTTATTCCACCAACCATAGGATCAGGTATGGATGTAGATGCACCATCCTTGTGACCAACAAATGAAAAAATATCATGAATCATTTGTTCCACTCTTCCATCATGTTGATCGTCTTCTTGCAGCCTGCCCTCACCATGTTAATCCCAACAAATTTCATAAATAGATTTAAAGCCATAAATTGTGAGGTGATTATTTACATCTTGACGAGATAGCTATGGTTCATCCATATACTTTTTATTGGAACATTGGATAAGTCTGTGGTCGTTAATTTTTTTTATAAAAAATCAAGAAATTTTTGAAGTCCAGCTTTATATTCTAATGAGAACCTACTAAACTTCATCCACTCCTTATCTATTATAAAAATTGGTGATACTGCAATTAAATCATGCATGCAACTTATAATATATACTAATGCATTATAAATAAATTATATTACAAATAAAAAATGCATCATAAATAGGAATTAAAATAAATATCATATGTAGAACTCACATTAAATATCATTTTTAGATATGCAATAAATACATCCTATCAACAATCAATAGATAAAGATAGGTCTTATCCCATTCAAAAATTATATTAATTCTATAGGTTTATTATAGTAATCAAATGATATGTAATAGGGATCGAATAAAATTTTAGCAGCATTTTTTCTTAATTCTCTCATATAGGGAGAATAAAAAAAAAATATTATCCAAAATTTTATTCAAAATTCTTAGCATACCATTTGATTACTGAAATTATCTATAGAATTATTTATAATTTTCAAACTATCCAAATTGAATAATCAATTGATCATTATACATTATTCTCACATTTGTATAATTATAAATAAATATACGAATGCCGAAGATTATGTATACTAATCAATTGATGGGTCTATCGTTATACAATGTAATAAATAAAAACAACAAGATATAAATAGTCAGTAAGAGTTCTCTTATCTACTAGCATGACTCATGGCCGCCGACATGACCCAAAATCCATCGATGAAGATTTTCTTATCGACTGGCATGGTCCAAGGGCTGTCCATGACTACCGACATGGCATGATTTAAGATTATCCACGATCGCCGACACGGCACGGCCCAACTTAGAAACCCCCGACACGGTCCAAAACCAGCCAACAAGATTTCTCTTATCCACCGGCACGACCCACGACCAATGAATAATTATAATTTTTATAATAAATATTTATAATATTTATTATAAAAATTATAATTAAATATTAATATAAATATTATAAATAATAAATAAATAATACTATAAAATTTAAAAAAAATCATACTTGTAGCTATAGAGAGGGATCACATAGAGAGCTTCGAGGGTTGATGGCAGAGGTGCTAGAGGAAGAGGACTGCACTAGAGATCACCTACGAAATGATTGAGTTAGATGGTGAGTTAGAAAGAGAGAAGAGAGAGAAAGAGAAAGAGGAGAGAGAAAAAGAGGGAAGAGAGAGATATATAGCAGGGAAGGGGATTGGGCTGAGGGAAGAGAGGAGGTGGTGGAGTCGACGGTTGGACCGGTTGGGAAAGAAGGGGGAGGAGGGAGCTCGGACCAAGGGAAGAGAGGAGAGAGAGAGCAGGGAGGGGTTGGGGCCGACGGTCTAGCTAAGGGAAGAGAGGAAAGAAAGAGAGGTGATCATAGCCAGTGGCCGAGGAGAAGGGAGAGGAAGAGAAGGAGGGGGTGGCATGGTGATGGGAGGCCGGGGGGGTGCGCTGTGGGCGAAGTCGGAGGGGGGCGGGGGTGAGCCAGCTCGATAGAGGAGCCATGGGCCTAGGCTAGGGAAGAAGGGAAGGGGGTGGCATAGTGACGGGGAGGTGGGGGGTGGCTGTGGCGGAGCCATGGGAGGCGGGGGGGGTGGGTTGCAGGCGGCAGTCCGATGGAGGAGCCACGGGCCTAGGCCAGGAAGAAGGGCAAGGACGGTAGCGCAATGACAAGGAAGCCAGGGCGGTAGGCTATGGGCAGAGCTAGAGGAGGGGTGGGGGGTTGTTTGCGGGCGGCAGCCTTGCAGATGAGCCATGGGCCTAGGTCGGGGAAGAAGGGGAAGGAAAGGGAGGAGGAGGAGGAGGTGGCAGTGTCGATCGGGGAAGAAGGGGGAGGTGCGGGTGGAGGTGGCATCGATCAAGGAGCCAATAGGAGGTGGATGAGGAGGTGGCATTGGTTGAGGAAGAAAAGGAAGGGGTGAGGTCTCACCAGTGGTGGAGAGGAGGGAGAGAGAGAACAATTGACATAGAGAAAAAATAATTTGAGGGTGGGCAGTTGAAAATTACCTAACCTATGGCAGTGGTTTTGGAACCACTACCATAGATATCAAAATTCAAGCCGACTTGAATTAAAATCGAGCCGGCTCGAGTCTCAAGCTATAGAAATAAATATTCTATTTTTTTGATTGAGCCAGTCGAATTTGGAGTCGAGCTGACCTGGCTGACAATTGAGTCGATCCAATCTAGATTCGAGCTAGCTCAGTCAACGAGAATAGATCTATGGCAGCGATTTTCATTAACCGCTATCATAGATTAAACTATGGTAGCGATTCTTTATAACCACTGTCGTAGTCTCAATCTATTACAGTGATTAGTCCTAATCACTATGATATATTTTTTTATATTTTTGCTCTAAATATTATATAATTTTAAAATTTAATGTTCATCTTCACCGTTCATTATCTAAATAATTATCATTAAAGTATCATCATGAAAAGCTGCCTCGATCCAATGGCCCCAGCTTCATCGATCAAAAAAATTTGATTTCGATGATCACAAATGACAATATGATGATCTAATAGATGGAGACCTCTGATGTATTCAAAAATCTATAATAATGATCTCGGTGATGTTTGTAGCATGCTATCAAAGTTTCACTTGAATCGGATATCATTATCATGGTCAATTTAGCATGGAGTTATTTCAATCGTTAAATAAGAAATAAGTGATCAAAGAATCAGATGGCATCCATCCATTAGATAATTTTTTAGATAAATGATCTTAACTATTATTTTAATAATTTTTATGATGGTGATCATAAAATTTAAATCATAGATCTAAGAATAATCCAAAATTATACGTCGCTTGATATCCATTCTTAAACTCCGTTGATAATTATGCTTATGCTTTTGCAAGATCTACTTAACGTGAATGGTTCTTATAAAAATGATTTAAATTTTATGATCACCATTATAAAAATTATTAAAATAATAGTCAAGATCATTTATCTAAAAAGTTATTTCATAATCGGATGTCATCTGGTCCTTTGATCACTCGTTTCTTATTTAACGGTTAAAATCATCCCATGCTAATTGATCATAATAACGATATTCGATTGAAGTAAAACTTTAATAGTATCCTACAAACATCACCGAGATTATCATTGCAGATTTTCAGACACATCAGAGATCTTCATCTATCAGATCATCGTATCATCGTTCGTGGTCGTCGAAATCAAATTTTTTTGATCGATAAAGCTAGGGCCATGAGGTGGCTTTTTATGAAAACACTCTAATGATAATTATTTAGATAATGAATGGTGAAGATAGGCATTAAATTTCTAAATTATATAATATTTAGAGTAAAAATATAAAAAAAATATATTACAATGGTTATGACTTACTGCTGCAATAGGTTGACACTACGATAGCAGTTACAAAGAATTACTGCCATTATTTAATCTACGGTAGTGGTTAACCGTAACCACTACCATAGGTCGCAGTGGTTAGGATTAACCGATGTCATAGATTCTATTGCAATAGTTTCAAAAATCACTACCATAGTATGTACTGTAGCAGCCCTTTTCTGTAGTAGTGGATGGTTGGTGTAGGGGCAAAGGAGGAGAAGGCTAGGATGGAATTTTTGACAATTCAGTTGCTAGATTCAGAGGAGTTGGATGAGATCCTATATGTTTCGAAGGTGCCTGTGGATTGCAAAGGTATCCGAGATGACTTCGAAGAGGACCACAAAGTGTGGAGGATTCAAAGAGGCAGCGATAGTGTATGAGGTGCAGTAGCAGGCCTAGCAGTGCAGCATTGGATGGTTGGCATTGAGAGACTCGATGATAGAGTCAGCTTCTACAGCATCAGATGGCCTTCAGGTATAGGTGAAGCTCTGAGAGGTGGCTTCACAAGTGGAGAGAAAATTTGGCATGAGTTCAAAGCAGAGAGGTGCAGGAGGATCGATATCCTAACACCAACGCTGGTGATACATAGTTTTAGGTGGAGCGACATGTGCAGGTGGACAGGCATAGCTCTAAGAAGATTGTGTTAGGTGGTATAGTACAGGGATGTTGTAGGTTCTCCAGAAAAGTCTATAGAAAGTTGATGCAGCTGCTAAGCAGAAGGGATCCTACAATTTCAGGATGATACAAAGAAGCAAGCCAAGATTTTCAGCAGTGGAGGCAGTCAGTCCATAGACCTTAAGGGTGCACAATAGTTGAAGAGAATTGACGGAGGCGATGTTTGCAAAAGAGACTATCAGGGTATGTAGGGATAGCGGGATCGTGCAGGAGGATATTGCCAAGGGATTTGCTAAGACTTGGGGCACCAACATGGAGATTGTGAGGATTGGTGGTGCTCCTAAGCCTTGGGAGGCCACGGAAGGAGTCAGAATGTTGGCTTCAAAGAGAGTAGGACATGTCTAATCCTAAGACTAGGACAGTTATCCTAGAATCAAGGCAGTGTGTAGCCCTCCACGGGCTTGAGGTCCAGAAGTTGAGGACCTTAAGGAGCTTGGTAGGTGCTTTGGAGACCTGGGACACAAAGTGGAGTAAAGAACCAAAGCTAGGGAATATAGACTACAGAGAAGGATAGTTTCTGCGGATTAGCTAGCTTAGTCTGAAACTAGGTTGGCTAAGTCTTAGTGAATAGGCCAAACAAAAAAGCACATTTCGAGGCTGTAGGCTTGGCATGCAACTGGATTGGCTCAGTCTGAAACTAAGCCGACCCAGTTTTAGGTTAGCCGGCTCAGTGCTGAGACTGAGCCGGCTCCATGCACGGGTAGAATTATGCGAGGATCTATTTGGGGCTAGGATAGTGACTTATCCTAGAGGTCTTAAGTTCTAGTTTGAGAGGTCTTATGGGGGCTAACTCATGTATGGGTCAGGTTTAGATCTAGGGGATAAGAGTATGGGAGACATGAGTGTACATAGGCTTGGTGAGTGCTTTCATGTATTGGATTAGCCAAGAGAGTTTTTGGTTTGACCTAATAGCTATGTATAAATACATAGATTGTATTAGGATTTTGATTGGTGCAGTAAATACAGATCTTTTCTTCCTCAATCTTTCTTCTCTCTTCTCTCTAGTGTTGTTGCCCTAGGTTCTTGAAGAAGCCCTAAAGAGAGGGGGTGCCTCCCTCAAGCCCAAGGAGGGAGACACCCCAGCATAGATCTAGATGATGGATCTATGGTATGCTACCTTAGAGAATATCAAAGGTCTCCTATGGTCCATGCTAAAGATCCTAAATTTTTTGCAACATGGCATCAGAGCGGTACCATAGAACCATAGTTGGTATCAGAGCTAGGTGATGCCATGGTAATGTCACAACAGTGTTGGGCAGAGGAGCACCATAGGGTGTAGGAGGCTGCAAGGGGTAGGGGCGGAGGGGCACCGTAGGAGGTGGGGGGCCATGAGGGGTGGGGCATGGAGGCTGGCAGTGATGGGTTGGGTGGGGGGCCACACATGGTGGGCGGCGGAGGGGTGCTGCAGGAGGTGGGGGTGTTGGAAAATATGTCCTAAAGCCAATCATCTAAATAGTAGATGATTGGAATTAGTATATAAATTATCTAATAGTAATAATTATTTGGCTGATTCATCATAAAAGTTCTATCTTTCTTAAATGAACTCCTAAATTATGATGAAGTCCTTAGAACCATAATCAATCAATAAAGGAGGATTTATCGGATGGTTCTTAAATTATTCACGATCAAATAATAAGTTATTAATAAGGACGATAATTTATCGAATGTAGATCACTGTATTTCATATACATTGGTTGTCCTCATAATCAAGTAGTGTGGAGATACTAGTATGACATTCAGATGAGATGTAAGAGTACATCTGCACTAAACATGATCAATGTAGCACTCTACTGTCAAGAGTAGCAAGCTAAGGCCAATGAGTATAAGTATCCCTCCGACCTGAGATTACTACGGTGACGTGCAAGCAACTCACTATACTTTGATGGTGGACTGCCTATATTTTTAATATAGGTTCGAAAGATTTTTGGATATAGTCAAGTACTTGTGAAGTCAATGTGTGAGTTAAGATGGGATTGACTACTCCTGATTAGCTTCAGGAAGAGAATGTTTTGTTGTGTTTCAATTTAGCAAAACCTAAGCCTGGGTAATCCTCGTGAGGTGTCATGGGATTTGCGAAATTTTGAGATACAATAGAGATGATTTGTATGAGTGTTTGACAGCATACCCAAAGTCGTCTTGAACATTATTGGTCATAGGGATGAATTATATGGTAACCATGGGCCAAGGTTCTAAGAATGTTGCTTTGCATACGAAAACCATTACTAGATGGTAACTTCGATTGGTATAAAAATTAGTTTTTATACTATCAACTTAGGTTCGAAACTATGGGGTCATACACGTTAGAGCTTGTAACCTGATCAGATGGTTAAACGATAATTGAGAATCATTCTAAGGTCAATCATCAATATGATTGGTGTTTAACCTAATGCAAGTATTGCAGGAGGATCGATCAGCAATTAGATTGCTAATTAACTCAATTTAATTAAATAATCAGATTGACATCAAGTTTAATTGAATTAAATTTAATTAGAATTAATTTATATTTAATTAGATTAAATCTAATTGATTTATTAGATAAGCCAATTGCAAGAAAGAATAATTTCTTGTTTGACTAGGACTTGAGTGCACCTAATTGACTTAGGATTTAAATCAAATTTAAATCTTGATTTAATCTAACTTAATTGGACTCCTAGTCAGACTAGGATCATCTTTAATTAGATTGTATTTAATCTAATTTAAATAGAATTTAAATTTAGTTCAAACCTATTTTGATCTAGTCAAACAAGAGGAGTCCCAGTTGGACTAGGACTCTCTCTCTTTCTCTTGCACCTAAGAAAACCCATGCCCCACATTAATTCCTGATGCTTACATGAATCATTCCTCACTTAAATATGGTATCCCGTGCCCTAATATCTAGATTATTTAGAATATAATGACTTGGTCAAAACTAGAAGGAAGTTGAGATTCTTTGACCTAAACTCTTCCCTCCTCTTGTGCGCCCACTTTTTTCATGCCAATTTTTTTTGTGCCACTCTTTCTTCCCTGGTTTTTGTGCATGATATTTAGAGAATACATGAAAATAATTATGGGAGGGCTCTTGGATGCCCCATAGGAATCCATAAATGACTAGGTTTGACCTAGTCATCCATATATATTTTGGATGCCTCCTTCTAAGGGTTAGATGGCACCAATAATACCTTGTATTCCATCATGAGAATCAAAAGAGAGGTGCTTGGAGGCATGGAGTCTTCGGGTGTCAAGTTCCTTAGAGAAAGGGTCTTCATCTGGACATCAAACGTTGATATCTTGAAGGCATAAAGGTAAGAGAAGATGGTCTTCTCTTGTTGTTTTCATTTAATCTTTCCTTCCTATTTTCTTTATATGTTTTTATGTGATAAAAACCTGAGAGAGAGAAAGTGAGAGGGTACAGAGATCCATGCTTTAGGGTGTTGGAGCATAGTGATCATCTTTGGACATGATCTGATCATGTCCAGATGTGAGAAGAAGAAGATAAGAACGTCTTCTCTTAAGGTTTCTTTAAGAACCCTTCTTCTCCATATTTTTATGAGAATTTTCTATGATAAAATCAGATATATTAGATCTAAAAAATATATAAAAAAAAATTAGAGGAGAAGGTCTCCTCTTGTCCTAACATAGAGATGTTTTCAGGACATCAATCATTATTATCCTGAAAGAGAAGATCTATCTTCTCTTAGGATGTTCTTTTCCTTTATTTTATTTTTTATTTTTGGAAGATCCAAAATTTGGATCTTCCTCAATCCTCTATGTATTCTTCATCTCTTGGGGAGTCCAGGAGATCTAAAAAATACTTATTTAATTGACCATCAAGAGGGATCCATGAAAAGCTAGTACTTCGAGTGGATCTTCATTCGACGAACCTTCGATCTATATTGCAGGTTCGTGTGGATCACCTATAGAGGTCAAACATATGTGCGGCTCAAAAAGCAACAATGGAAATCAATCGTAGAGTTTCCAACTCGCATAAGGTAAGAGATTTGATCTCTTGGTGACCTAAATATGATCTAGGATTAGATCTAGAATTGTTCTAGATCTAGGTATTGATATGATCAATACCACTTATGATTAATTTAATTTTAAATTTATATTTGTATCATAATATGTTATAGATCCTTGATGTAGAATTTTATAATTTGATTACATACATTTGTAGGTTAAATAGTTTAATCTATATCTTCCACTGCTCTTTAATTTTGAAAAAGTTTTGAAATCTATGCATGTTTTCCAACAGTGGTATCAGAGCATCTAAGTTCTTTTATAACATGTTCATGTATGCTTTAGAATAAATATGAAAACTAAAATTAATTAAAGATCGTATATACTACCATAAGGTTGTCTTGTTGTAAGGTTAATCCCTTACAATGAAAAGGTTGTCCTAGTATGTGCTGATCTAAACCTGAATCATGAATTATTTTGATTAGATCTAAGAAAATTTATGATTCAATTTTATAATTTAAATCTAAAATTAAATAAATATTAGATCTATTTTAGATTATTTAGATTATATCTAAATAATATCATGATTACACATACTGTCATAAAATTGTCCTGCTGTAAGGTTTACCCCTTATAGTGAAAAGGTTATCATAGTATGTGCTGATCCGAAAAACCTAAATTATAAATATGTTAAATAAGATCTAAAATAATTTATGATTTATTTTTAAATTTTAAATCTTTTGTTAAATAATTTATGATCAGATTTTGATCATTTAGATGAGATCCATGTGATATGTTTCATGTTTTGTTCTAGATCTTCATGTTGCATATGTTGATATGTAGCTTCATTTTTTAATATAGTTTGCATATTATAACATATAAGTTTTATAGAATTTAAATTATGAACTTACTTTCTGTAAAATCCTAAATTCAAAATCCTAGGACATGATCGAAACATTAAAACAAATCAGATCTAAAACCATTATTTGAATTTGATTCAAAGTAAAGTGTTTACAATTTGAAAATATTTCAAATGATCAAATCATAAATTAGTTCTAAGGTTCCATAAACCCAAACTCATAAGGTTAAACTTAATTAAGAATTAAGTGATTGTTTAGGATCTAGGTTTATGATTTGAAGATCCTAAGATAATTTCATAAAACATGGGTTAATGGATAATGGGTTAGCTTTGATTAGGTCCTTAACTAGGTTAGACCAAGGGTTAGATTAAATGTGAACTTAGTTAAGAAATTGATCAAACCTAATTAATAGTTAATTAGGATTAGGTCATTTCTTTAGATCAATTCAATAGTTGTAGTTGATTAAAGTTCATACATCTAACAAATGGATACTGATCGTGGCTCAGTGGTCGAGCCCAAGTCTTCAGGCAAATCAAATCAAAATTGATAAATTGATTGATGTCTAAGGTAAGTCTGGCATCCTAGACTTATGGTTTTTGATTGACAGCCCGCTTACCGACCATTTCTAATGATATCTAAAGCAAGCTTTGGCAGACCCTCCCATCGATCTCACTTACCTAGCTAATGTGGTTAATCAACTTTTGATTAGGTTGCTCATTGATTCGTGCTAACCCATGTCACATAGAAAATTAGTGAGACTAATTTTATTCAGTGAGACTGATTTAGCTACCCATGGACCATAATTGATCCTAGTCCTCATCAGTGATTTGAGAAGTCAGTGGGACGACTTGACTTGGTGAAGTCAGTGAGAGCAAATTGGTCCATGTCCTTTCTATATTTAAATCACTAATAATTTAAATTTTTTAAAATTATTAGATCCTTAAAATGATAAAGTTATGGAGATAATTGAGTCATAGCCTTCCATTAAGGTATTTGATAATGGATCCATTAACTCAATAATCATTGGAGGCCCATAGGCCTGGTGCTTATTGACTAATGGAATTATCATTCATCATATGATGATTTGGATATGTCTCTCTAATGGTAGTCACTACTACAAAAAGAGCCTACGGCAGCGCATACTATGGCAGCGATTTTTAAAATCAGTGTAATAGAGTCTATGGCAGTGGCTATAAGGAGCCGCTGCTTTAGGTCTGACCTATAGCAGCAATTACAAGAAACTACTACTGTAAACTCTATTGTGGCAGCGATTCTTTGTAACCGCTGCTATAAATCAGCGGTTCCTTGTAACTGCTGCTATAAGTCCATTTATAGCAGCAGTTATTTATAACCGCTGTCATATAGTATTTTTTTTAATATTATATAATTTTAAAATTTAATATATATCTTCACCATTCATTATCTAAATAATTACCATTAGAGTATCATCGCAAAAGATCACCTCGATCCGATGGTCCTAGTTCATCGATCAGAAAAATTTGATTATGACGATCATGAACGATGATGCAATGATCTGATAGATGGAGACTTTTGATGGATCTAAAAACATGCAATGATGATCTCGATTATGTTTATAGCATACTATCAAAGTTTTATTTTAATCGAATATCGTTATCTTGATCAATTTAGTATAGATTAATTTTGGCCATAAAATGATAAACGAGTGATCAAAGGACCAGACGGTGTCCGATTATTAGATAATTTTTTTATAAATAATCTTGGCTACTACTTTAATTATTTTTTTATGGTAGTGATTACAAAATTTAACTCGTGAGACTAAGAACGATCTAAAACTATACATTGCCTGATAATCATTTTCAAACTTCATTGGTTGTTATGCTCGTATTTTTGCAATATCTACTTAACGTGAATAGTTCATACGAATATAATTTGAATTTTACTATCATCATCATATAAAATGATTAAAATTATAGCAAAGATCATTTAACTAAAAAATTATCTGATAATCAAACGTCGTTTAGTCCTTTGATTGCTTGTTTCTAATTTAACGATCGAAATCATTCCATACTAAATTGATCATGATAATGATATTCGATTAAAATGAAACTTTGATAGTATGCTACAAATATCACCGAGATCATCATTGCATATTTTTGGATCAATCAAAGATCTCCATCTATTAGATCATCGCATCATCGTTCGTGATCGTTGAAATCAAATTTTTCTGATCGATGAAGCTAAGGCCATCGGATCGAAGTGATCTTTTGTGATGATACTCTAATGATAATTATTTAGATAATGAACAATGAAGATGGACATTAAATTTTAAAATTATATAATATTTAAAAAAAATTCATTTCTAACCTACAACAGCGGCTATTGGAAATCACTTCTATAGATTTATGGCAGCGGTTCGAAAATCGTAATCGTAAGTTAGGTTAAAAATTTCTAAATTTTTCTTTCCTTCTCTGCACTCTCTCCCCTTCTCTCCATCGTCGGTAAGACTCCACCCAAGTCCTTCCCCCCCGATCGGCGCCGCCCCTTCCCCTCAGCCAGCCCCACCTCTTGGTGCCCCCTTCCTATCCCTTCGCCACCCCATCCTCGGTAGCCGCCGCCCCCTGCCCGTGCCACACCACCCCCCCTCTCACTCGTCCCCCCAGCGTCGGCCCCTCCCTAGCGGTCTTTGCACACCCTCCGCCCATCCAACACCCCGCCCATCCCACCCCCTGCGCTGCCCTTTCCATCATGGACCGTCGCTGCCCCATGCCCTCCCCATCCCCGATCGCGACCACCCCTGCCCTCCCCATCCCTAGCTACCCACCCATGCCTCCCCATCCCCAACCCTTCCCGACCGCCACCCCCTGCCCTTCCCATCCCCGAACACCGCCGCCCACCCCGCTGCCCTCCCCATCTCTGACCGCCATCGCCAACCCCTTGCCCTCCCCATCCCCGACCACCCGGCCCTACCCTCCCCATCCCCGACTGCCGCCGCCCCTTGCCCTCCCCATCCCCAACCACTACCACCCCTTGCCCTCGCCATCCCCGATCGTCGCCCCTACCCTTCCCATCCCCAGCCATCGCCGCGCACCCCATGCCCTCCCTATCTCCGACCGCCACTACCCCTACCCTCTCCATCCCCAGCTGCCCACCCCTACCCTCCCAATCCCTGGCCTTCCCTTCACGACGCCCCTCTAGGTCCCCTCTCCCTCTCTCTCTTTCCTCTTTCTCTTTCTCTCTCTTCTCTCACTATCTAACTCTTGTTTCATAGGTTACCTCTAGTGTCATCGTCTTCCTCTAAAGCCATCATCGATGACCTTCAGAGCTTACGGTGCGACCCCCTCTCTGTAGCCATAGATATAATTATTATTTTAATTTTATAGTATTATTTATTAATCACTAGACTACACCTATCAATGGATTGAATTCGGGTCGAAACTTGGATATTGAGATTCGGATTCGATTTTAATTACTGATATCAGATCCAAACCCGAATATCCGATGGGTCCATACTTGAAGTACCAGATCCAGACCCTAATAGATCTTGGGTATCCAGACCTGATTTTGAGACCCAAAACTAAGAAAGAGAGAGGAAGAGAGGGAGGGAGAGGTTTGGCTTCACCGCCATCGCCGATGAGGGAGACCAAGAGAGAGAGAGGGAGGGAGGGGGTTCGGCCTCATCGGCATCACTAGGAGGGAGGGGATCTAGCCTCGTCGGCGAGGGAGATCGAGAGAGTGAGAGAGGGAGGGAGGAGTTCGGCCTTGCCGACGATACCTCACTGCCGTCGTTGGCGAGGGAGATTGAGAGAGGGAGAGAGGGAGGGAGGGGATCCGGCCTCGTCGACGAGGGAGATTAAGAGAGGAAGAGAGGGAGAAAGGGATCAGGGAGGCGGTCCAGCCTCGCTAGCGATGGAGATTGAGTGAGAGATGGGCAGTCGAAAAGATGAGGGAAGGATGGAGACAGCCAAGAATAGGGGATGGCATACACTCAAGCCAGCTCGGATACGCAATCGAGCTGGCTCGGACCGAGATCGAGCCGACTAGGGGACGACCCGAGTCGGATGTCTCAAGCATGGAGCTGGCTGTCTCAGGCATGGAGCCGGCTCGACTTTTGAGCGAGCCGGCTCAAGCAAACCAACTCGATAGGTGCGAATAGAATTTGATATATCTCTCTAAGGTTCTAACTTTAAGCCCTAAGGTACTGTCATCATCTACTTCGTTCTTCTTTCAGGTTTTTGGATTAACATCCAAATTTGCGCAAGAGATCGAATCTACGACTATTGCTCATCCATAATTATTTATGAATGTAGTTCATGTTATAGAATTTATTGGATAATATTTTCTAAATATTTATATCTTGTTGCTTTTGTTTATTGCATTGCATAATGATAGATCCATCAATTGATTTGTGTATATAATCTCCATCATCTGCACAATTATATGTAATTGTATGGATGAGAGAATTATGTACAATGATCAACTGATTATCTAATTTGGATAGTTTAAAAATTACAGATAATTCTATAGGTAGTTGCAGTAATTAAATTGTATGCTAAAAATTTTGAACGAAATTTTGGATAGTATTTTTCTTTTATTCTTCCTACATGGGAGAACTAAAAAAAAATGCCACCGAAATTTCATTCGATCCCTATTGCATATTGTTTGATTACTGTATTGAACCTATAGAATTAATGCAAATTTTGAATGGGTTAGGATCTATCTTTACCTATTAGCTGGTGATAGGATGCATTTATTACATGTCTAAAAATGATATTTAATGTGAGTTCCATACATGATATTTATTTTAATCTTTGTTTATGATGCATTTTTTATTTATAATGTATGCTATGTTTATAATGCATTAGTATATAATTTAAGTTCCATAAATAATTTAATTGTAGTATCATCATTTTTAAAATGGATAAGGGATGGATGAAGTTTAGTAGGCTCTCGCTAGAATATGAGGCTGGACTTCAAAATTTTTTTGATTTTGCTATAGAGAAATTTGGAAACCATGGACTGATCCAATATTCTTATAAAAAATATATGGATGGACAGTGGCTACCTTGTCAAGATGTAAATGATCACCTAACTATTTGTGGCTTTAAAGTCCGTTATGAAATTTGTTGAGACCAACATGGTGAGAGCAAACTGCAAGGAGGCGATCAACATGATGGGGGAGTGGAATAAATAGTTCGTGATATTTTTTTGTTTGTTGGCCATAATGATGGTGCATCTACGTTCATGCCTGATCCTGTGGTTAATGGAATGACAAACAGTGAGGATGTAGAGAAGGTCCACAAGTTGATGGAGGATGCTAATATTCCATTGTATCCCGAATGTGAAAAGATGGCGAAGCTGGAGTTCTTAATTCGGTTGTATCATTCCAAATGCTCCAATGGGTTCAGTAATAATGAAGTGAACTACATATTAGAGCTTTCGGAGGATATTCTTTCGGATATGCATAAATTTCGAAGAATAATTATGAGGCATTGAAGATTATTGAACAGTTAGGCTTTACTTACACCAACATACATACATGTCCTAATGATTGCATGCTCTATTGGGAGGGGGATGTCAAACAAAATGAGTACACGAGGTGCGATGTGTCAAGATGAAAATAGAATAAAGATAGCACATCGACTCGTGTACCTCAAAAGTTGATGTGGCACTTTTCTTTGATTCCGAGACTACAAAAGTTGCTTATGTTGGTAAGGACATCAAGGACATGAGATGGAATGAAGAGAACCAAATAAAAGATGATGCATTGAGGCATCCAGCCAATGGAGAGGCATGGCAGAAGTTTAATGAATTACATCCTGACTTCACTCATGAGATACATAATGTAAGGTTGGGCTTGTTGATAAGTGGTAAAAATATACTAATAAAAATATTAAATTATAAAATAAATTAAACTATTTCTTTAGAAATTGATACTTTTATTAATCCTGTGCAGGAAAGAAGGCCACCAATGTGAAGATTTTTATTTTTTTAGTTCACATGAAATAAATTTCAGGCAAAACGGACTTCAAACGAGCCCAGAATTGAATTTTTTTAAAAAAAAAAAAAGTTCGATTCAAATCGGTTCAGAAAATTGGCTCAGCAGTTCGGCCCAGTTCGACCAAAATAGCAGACCAACCCGTCGATGCAATGCTGATGTCAGGATGATGTCAGCATTTTTGTGGCTCACGATAGACCATCCGGAGGGTATTTTGGGCATTTCACATTAGAAAAAGTGCTCCGATTGGCTGAAGAACGTGGCGATCTATGCAAGACCGAGCTCGCACATGGTTTATGGAGGGCAATTTTGGAATGTTGGCTGATCCAACGGATGGTTTTCACTGAAACTCGATCGAACGGTCGAAGCGAAGATGCTGATGGACGGCATCCGCAGCTCCCGGTCGAGATCCAACGATTGAGATTCATCCCAATGATAAACTAAAGATCAGAAGCCTTCTTTCTATACGATCGGATGGCCCAGATTTGATCCAACGGTTGATCCAATGGCTGGCATTAAATCTGACTTGATCTAGGTTATTTTAAGCGATTTTTGAGTGGTTTTTGGACCGTTTGATCAACATCCAATGGGCAGAATTATCCAGATCTTAATTTGAGTTATTTTGGGAGTCTTAAACCTAATTTTTGATGGATTTTGGGAGAAATCAAATTCTTCATCTATAAAAAACCTACTGTTGTCGTGAAAAAAAAAATCAGAAAGAGAGAGAGAGAGAGGGAGAGAAAGAGAGAGACAGAGAGAGAGATAAAGAGGGGAGAGAGAGACAGGGAGAGACAGGGAAAAAGAGAAAAAGGGAGAGAGTTAAAAAAAAAGAAAAAAAAAAGAAAAAGAGAGGAGAGAGGTAGAAAGAGAAGTGTGATTTGTGAGAAATAAAAGAAAGGGTTTTTAATTTTTTTCGACAATCAAGACATCGATCAAGGAGCATCTTCTTCTTCATTAAGTTCTCCACATCAAGATCAATAGATAATCAATTTCAGCAATCAAACAGTCTAAATTTTCTATGCTTTTTATTTTATTTGCTGTTTTTGAACTTGTTATCATGAACTAAATTTTCTTTTACTAAGGCTAAGGTGTATCCACTCTTTTGATGCAATATTCAGTATAATTTATTTTTAAATTTTATTTATGAGGAGTATGTAATTCTGATCTTAATGCTTTTAGATTACTAACCATCTTCTAATTGATCTGTTGAACATAGATGTTACGGACCAAGTACATCTATGTTAATGCTTCTTGATTATATACCTTGTATTATGAATCAAATTAGAATTCATATGCATGCGGAAATTTTAGTGCGCTTTGGACGCAGCGTATTTTAATTAGAGGGTTTCACAAAACTTAATGCATTAATATTTATTTAAATTACACCTGAACTAAAGGGTAATTAATAAATATTGATAGTTTTGCTATGCCTGGACCAAAGGGTAGTGAATAAATTAGGAGACTCCACCGTCACATGAAATAAAATTAATCTAAAAACCTGAATATTGTATTGACTGAGTTGGTAAACCGATTGCCTTAGTAATCCATTGCTCTTAAATTTAAAACCCTAATAATTACACGCTCTCTATTTCTAAAAAAAAAATTATTTCTTTCTTTATTTTGTTCTTTAATTTCTTATTCTCATAAATCGGTCTTCTAAATAAAGCATAGGAAAGAGCTTTTCAGTACTTATTTTCCAATCCTCTAGGGAGGATACTCTACTCATTCACTTGATTACTTGATCGACTGGTGCACTTGCCATAGCTATAAATTAGCACGCATCAAGTTTTTAGCGCCGTTGCCGGGGATTGTGTTTAAAATAATATTAAAATTTTGATCCTAGCTTTACTTTAGAAATTTATTTTTAATTTTTATTATTTTTAAAAAAATTGTTCATTGCATGACACGTATCGGACATAGTAACTTACTATCTTTAGATCTAGAAATTGAAAGGACCATTAGAAGACTACAACAAGAGAGAAACATGGCAGCTGAAGATCCTAACGACATCAATCTAGGATTGGATATGGTGACTGAAGGATAGCATGAAGCTATTCGATCAGTACATCATCCATTAAATGATTATATCACACCATCTATAGTCGATGCAGCTTCGAGCATCAGGAGAATGCCTGTACGAGCAAACAACTTCGAAATAAAATCGGTGATGATTCAGATGATTCAATCAACTATCCAATTCAGTAGACACGTGCATGATGATCCGAATGCCCATATTTCTAATTTTTTTAAACTTTATGATATTTTTAAAATTAATGGGGTATCGAATGATGCTATTAGATTAAGGTTATTTTCTTTCTCTTTACGGGACAAAGCTAAGAGTTGGCTTCATTCTCTTCCTGCAGGTTCTATCACAACTTGGAATGTCCTAGCCCAAAAATTCCTAGCCAAGTACTTTCCACCTTCCAAGACTGCCAAGATGCGCAACGATATTACTTTCTTTATGCAGATAGACATGGAGACACTATATGAGGCTTGAGAATATTTCAAAGAATTACTGAGGAGATGTGCACATCATCAACTACCCGTATGGCTTCAGGTACAAACTTTCTATAATAGTTTATCTCCTACTAATCATTTTATGATTGATGCAGCAGCAGAAGGAACAATTAATCAAAAAATGGAGGAAGAAGCTTTCGATCTGATCGATGAGATGGCATCAAATAGCTATTAATGGCAGACAGAACGTATGATGCCAAAAAGACTAGCAGCTGTGCAGGGAGTAGATTGCATGCCAATCTTACTAGCTAAAATTGCAGCCCTTAGAGCCGAAGTCAACAACTTAAAGGGAACAGCTATGCATATTCAGAGCATTACTTGTGACCTATGTGGAGGAGAACACGATACGAGCAATTGCCAGACAGGTAATCCTTTTGCTAAAATAACTGATATAGCTAATTATATTGGTAATTTTTTCAGGCCGCAACAAAACAATCCCTACTCCAACACATACAATCAAGGGTGGAGGCAGCACCCAAATTTCTCATGGAGTAATCAAAATGCAGCACAACAACCACCCTCGGAATTCCAAGTACCTGAAAAGAAGTCCAACATGGAAGAGCTGATGGTCAAATTTATGCAAAACCAAGAAACAACAATAAAAAATTTGGAAGCCAAACTTAGATAGGACCAAACAGTAGCAATTCAAAACTTGGAGATGCAAATAGGACCAATGGCTAAAATAATCTCTGAGAGATCTCAGGGATCCTTGCCCAGTAACACGGAGACAAATCTAAGGGAGCAAGTCAATGCTATCACCCTAAAAAGTGGTACAAAGCTGGAGGAGTCACATCAGAAGAATGAGACTGAAGAGCCAACTACAAATAAGAAACCATCAACTCAAATTCATCAGTCACCAAAATAATCAGCAGATGGATGGTCTCTAGGTATACGATTTGCTGATCCAAATGTGAAGCCCTACGTGCCGCCACTACCATTTCTAGAGAGACAAATACAGCATCCAGATAAAAAATTTTCTAACTTTTTCAAAATTCTAAAGAATTTACATATTAATATTCCTTTTGTAGATGCTATTACTCAAATGCCCAGGTATGCCAAGTTTCTCAAAGAAATCTTAACAAATAAGAAAAAGCTGAAGGAGCATGAGAGAATAAATTTGAATGAAGAATGCTCAGCAATACTTCAAAATAAATTACCACAGAAGTTAAAAGATTCAGGGAGTTTTACTATCCCCTGCATTATTGGTGATTGTAGTTTTGATAAAGTTTTATGTGACTTAGGAGCAAGCATTAATCTCATACCTTTTTCTATTTTTAGGAAGCTGGGTCTAGGAGAACCAAAGCCTACCACTATTACTCTTCAATTAGCCAACAAATCCATTAAATATCCAAGAGGTATAGTGGAGGATGTCTTGGTAAAGGTAAACAAGTTTATTTTCTCTATTGATTTTATTGTTCTTGATATGGAAGAAGATTATGATGTACCCCTTATTTTAGGAAGACCTTTTTTTGCTACTGGAAGAGCTTTAATAAATGTTCAATAAGGAAAATTAATTCTTAGAGTCCAAGATGAACAAGTTACTTTTAATATTTTCAAAGATACTAAACAAACTGATGATAATCAAACTTGTTTTCTAATTGATATTATTGACAATCCATTATATGAGAATTCTGTAGAAAATAGGTTTGAGACTATAAAAATGAGCAATGTCAAATTAAAAGAGGATGCAATCAAACATGAAAGTATTCCAATTGAAGTGGCACCAGATTGATCCACTTTAGAACTCAAAGAAAGTCAAGCTGAAGACTATAAATCAGAACTACTAGATAGGTTGTTTCTTTTCTTTTTAGTTTTGATCATTTTTTTTTCTTTTATTTTTCAATAATTTATTGTTGCTCTTTTACTACTCTGGTGTGTATTTTCAATTTTGCAAAAAAATCAATGAGAGCTCAAGCAAAATTTCAAAGCTCCAAAGAACCAGACTGAACCAAATTAGGTGTATTCCTTCCTATCCTTTATTGCACCCTTTATTTTTCTTTCTCCTTTAAGACAATGTAGAATAAGTTTAAAAAAAAAAAAAACCATGTGTCAAGAAGAAAATCTTGAGCAAGATAAACTGGATAAGTGATAAAAGATAGAATTATTTGCTAATGAATGTAATGAGTTAAAGAAGTAGATTAGTTGGTCAACTTTTAGCAGCCTACTTAGGTCATTAAAAGATTATTAGCACTTTTAATTGCACATGCACACTAACAAGGCAAAGTAGGTATTGATTATAAGGCCAACTGGGGATTCAATTATCACTGAAAATTGATAATTAATATACATTCTAATCAAAAAAACTTGAATTTAAGAAAAGAGCTACCTGCCTATAAATAAAGTACAAAAGACAGAGTATATGTGGATTGCCCAAAGCCTAGTAACTCAGTCTCTGCACCTAGGTCAAGTGTGGAAATTCATGTAAAACGGTGAAGGGAAGGCCAGGATGCTCAGCACAGTAAAAAAAAAAACAGGGAAGGCAGTGTGAAAGCTACCTTAATTCATGAGTATAAAATTGAGAATGTATAGAAAATTGACTAAAATAAGTAATAAGAGAAGATACTTTTGTTCTTTTAATTTAATACTGAAATGCTAAATTTAGTCATCACGAATACAAGTGCTATAGATCTTTGATGTACTCTAAGAAAATTTTTAATTATATTGACTGAAAACTTTGCTTCTGAAGCTCAATGCTTAGTTAGCAGTATTTTCTAAACTTTTTGACCTTTAATTCTAGATTTTATCTTTGTGATGGATAATCTTATTGAAACATGGTATTAAATAAAATATTGCTAAGGGACTAGCAATGACTAAGTTGGGGGGTGTGATAAGTGGTAAAAATATACTAATAAAAATATTAAATTATAAAATAAATTAAACTATTTCTTTAGAAATTGATACTTTTATTAATCTTGTAAAGAAAAGAAGGCCACCAATGTGAAGATCTTATTTTTTTGGTTCATATGAAATAAATTTCAGGCAAAACGGACTTCAAACGAGCCTAGAATTGAATTTCAAAAAAAAAAAAAATCGGTTTGGTTCAAATCGGTTCAGAAAATCGGCTCAGCGGTTCGGCCTGGTTCGATCGAAATAGTAGACCAACCCACCGACGCAACGCTGACATCAGGAAGACGTCAGCATTTTTCGTGGCTCATGGTGGACCATCCGGAGGGTATTTCGGGCATTTCACATCAGAAAAAGTACTCCGATTGGCTGAAGAATGTGGTGGTCTACGCAAGACCGAGCTCGTGCATGATCTATGGAGGGCAATTTGGGAATTTTGACTGATCCAACGAGAGATTTTCACTAAAACTCGATCGGACGGTCGAAGCGAAGGCGCTGATGGACGACATCCGCAGCTCCCGATCGAGATCCAACGGCTGAGATTCATCCCGATGGTAAACTAAAGATTAGAAGCCTTCTTTCTATGTGATCGAATGGCTCAGATTCGATCCAATGGTTGATCCAATGGTTGGCATTAAATCCGACTTGATTTGGGTTATTTTAAGGGGTTTTTGAGTAATTTTTGGATCGTTTGATCAACATCCAATGGGCAGAATTACCCAGATCTTAATTTGAGTTGTTTTGGGAGTCTTAAACCTAATTTTTGATGGATTTTGGGAGAAATCAAATTCTTCATCTATAAAAAACCTACTATTATCATGAAAACAAAATCAGAAAGAGAGAGAGAGATAGGGAGAGAAAGAGAGAGATAGAGAGAGAGAGATAAAGAGGGGAGAGAGAGACAGGGAGAGATAGAGAAAAAGAGAAAAAGGGAGAGAGTTAAAAAAAAAGAAAAATAAAAAGAAAAAGAGAGGAGAGAGGTAGAAAGAGAAGAGTGATTTATGAGAAATAAAAAAAAGGGTTTTTAATTTTTTTCGACAATCAAGACATCGATCAATGAGCATCTTCTTCTTCACCAAGTTCTCCACATCAAGAGCAACAAAGAATCAATTTCAGTAATCAAACAGTCAAAATTTTTTATGCTTTTTATTTTATTTGCTGTTTTTGAACTTGTTATCATGAACTAAATTTTCTTTTACTAAGGCTAAGGTGTAGCCACTCTTTTGATGTAATATTCAGTATGATTTATTTTTAAATTTTATTCATGAGGAGTATATAAATCTGATCTTAATGCTTTTAGATTACTGACCATCTTCTAATTGATCTGATGAACATAGATGTTACAGACCAAGTACATCTATGTTAATGCTTCTTGATTATATATCTTGTATTATGAATCAAATTAGAATTCATATGCATGCGGGAATTTTAGTGCGCTTTGGATGCAGTGTATTTTAATTAGAGGGTTTCACAAAACTTAATGCATTAATATTTATTTAAATTACACCTAAACCAAAGGGTAATTAATAAATATTAATAGTTTTGCTATGCCTAGACCATAGGGTAGTGAATAAATTAGGAGACTCTACCTTCACATGAAATAAGATTAATCTAAAAACCTGTATATTGTATTGACTGAGTTGGTAAACCGATTGCCTTAGTAATCCATTGCTCTTAAATTTAAAACCCTAATAATTACACTCTCTCTATTTCTAAAAAAAAAAATTATTTCTTTCTTTATTTTGTTCTTTAATTTCTTATTCTCATAAATCGGTCTTCTAAATAAAGCATAGGAAAGAGCTTTTCAGTACTTATTTTTCAATCCTCTAGGGACGATACTCTACTAATTCACTTTATTACTTGATCGACTGGTACACTTGCCATAGCTATAAACTAGCACGCATCACTTATCGTACGATGATTTTAATCCGTTCAAGCATATGAATACTGTCCATATTGTATGGTCGGTATTTATTCATGTTTACAACCTCCTACCATGGATGTGTATGAAAAAATCCTTTGCTTTCATGATAGTGCTCATCCCTAGATCAATGGAGGTAGGTAATGATATTAATATTTATGTGTAGCCTCTTATTGCCAAGCTGAAACAGTTATGGAGCATTCAAGATGTTCGAACTTTTAATACTTTGCTGAATGAGTCATTCTCCATGCGTGCAATACTTTTATGGACAATAAATTACTTTCTAGCCTATGTCCTAATGTCGAGTTGGAGCATCAAAGGTGAGTTAGTATGCCCGATTTATGGAAAAAACATCTGTTCTAGAAGGTTGACACATCAAAGGAGCTTTAGCTATATGGGGCATCGATGTTTCCTCCATCAAAATCATTTATATAGAGATTTACACACTCATTCGATGGCACTATTGAAGAAGGTGAGGCACATAGTCGGATGTTTGAATGTGATGTACTTAGAGAGTTGGATGGTCTCAATGTTGAATTTGAAAAAGATGATCCGATTGATGGTAAAAAGAAGAAGCATCGATGAAAGAAAGATGACACACACTTTAATTGGAGGAAAAAGAGCATTTTCTCTGACTTGCCATATTGGAAGATAAATTTATTGTGCCACTGCTTAGATGTAATGCATATTGAAAAGAATATGTGCGAGCTCCTATTAGCAATAATTTTAAATATCAAAGATAAGACTAAGGATGACTTGAATTCTCAATTTGACTTGAAAGAATGGGGTATTAGGAGATCACTCCATCCAGAACCGATAGGGGGAGAATAGTGGAGGCTCCCTCATGCATGCTATGTTATGAATACCTCCGAATGGTCCATATTTCTTCATGTGTTGGAGAACATAAAGATCCCTGATGGATACTCAAGTAACATATCAAAGCATATGAATAGTAAGGATGTCAAACTTGGGGGATTGAAGACTCATGATTATCATGTGCAGATGTAGGAATTAATCCCAATAGCTATTCACCGCATGTTGTAAAAAAATATCAAAATGACTGTTATTCATCTTTGCAACTTTTACATAGATATTTATGCAAAGAGATTGCTTAAGAAAGATGTAAAGAAAATGAAGGCAAGGGTGGTGACTATATTATGTGATCTGGAGAAGATATTTTCACCATCATTTTTCATGGTTATGATGCATCTCACCATGCACCTTGCGGGGGAAGTTGCACTTGGAGGCCTAGCGTTCTATCGATGGAAGTATCCTACTAAGAAGAATATTCAAACTCTAAAATCTTATGTAAGAAATATGAATCGTCCAGAGGGATCCATAGTAGAAGGTTATTTTGGTCAAGAGTGTATGGATTTTTGTACCATATACTTAAACAAACTCAAGACACGTCGTAATCGGACAATGAAAAATCAAAATGATCAGTATGAGCCAATTATGCCTGCATTTGAGTCCATTCCATAGCTAGGTAGACTTTTCACTTTATACCATCTCACTGATTTAATCATTGAGAAAAGGGATAAGGCACACCGCTACGTGCTCTTCAACGGTGATGTCGTTAAGCCATATATAAGATAAGTCACTCAACATTATTTATTTTATAATAATTAAAAAAAAAAATTTAATTATACCTAAATTTATTCTTTATGCTTGCAGCAAATATAAGGAGATCATAAGAGTAAAATATGGCGCTCTAAGTATGTGGGAGAAAGAAAAAATGCACAGCAAAGAATTTTCTGAATGGTTCAAAGATCATGTAAGCAAATATATATTCTTACCTTGTACAACTTATTTGAACATTTTTAGTAATTAGGTATCATCTTCTTAATTAGGTGTGGAGATTGCCGCTTAGTGATGTGAGCCCTGAAGTGCGTGCTCTTTCAATGGGCCCTAATCGTACCGTGCGTGAGTATAAACAGCTCGTTATTAACGGCTACAAGTTTAATATTCATAGTAGGTCCATAAATATAGAAACACAAAATAGTGGCATCATGTTGAGCACCACCACTGGATGTTATGCTAGCTCGAGGAATTTATAGCCTCGTACGGAGGATTTGAACTATTATGGTATGGTGGAGAAGATAGTCATCTTAGACTATTATTCTAAAGGATGGATTGCATTGATAAAGTGCGATTGGTTTGACACCTTGTCATAGTCTGAGATGAAGACTGATGAGTTTGGTTTTACTTTCGTTAACATGCAACGCCATCTCTGCACTGGAGAACCGTATATACTTACCTTCCAAGTTAGTCATGTTTTCTACATTAGTGATCCCTTGGAGCCTCAATGGGGTGTTGTTGTGAAGGTGGTGCCTAGGCATATTTTTGATGATACCGAAGTTGATGATGATGTTGGACCATGCATGCAAAGTGCCCCTCTAGGATAAAACTTATCTAGTACTGTCGAGGTTCCAGACACATTTGTCAGAAGAGATAGTGATGTCCATATTGTAGATGCCACTAGGTAATGACTTCAACATTCTGGTATAAATTATTAGAGTCTATTTATTGATGTGTTGCTAATATTATTATTCAACATGTTATATTTGTTGCTCAGAGGTTGCAACCCAAAAGGAGGGGTGAATTAGATTTCTAAAATAGAGATGGTTGGAGAGAGATTTCAAGACCTCTTGATTCTGAACAAAATATGCCATGTCATGCCGTGCCGATAGGCTATACCATGCCTTGGGCTGTATCATGCCATACCGTGCCTTGGGCCATGCTATGTCGGTAGGTTGTATCATGCCGTGCCATATCAGTAGGCCGTGCATTGGGCCATGCCATGCCGATAGGCCATGCCGTATCGGTAGATCGTGCCATGTCGGTATGCTATGTCATGTCGTGCCGTGCCATGATATGTTGGTATGCCGTGCCTTGGGCCATGCCATGTCGATCGCTAAGAGAACCCCGGTCGCTAAGAGAACCCCCATTTTGTTACTTTTGTTTATTGCATTGCATAGCGATAGACCCGTCAATTGATTAGTGTACATAATCTTCATTATCCATATATTTATATGTAATTGTATGGATGGTACCTAGGCATATCTTTGATTATTATTCAACATGTTATATCAGTTAACATTGCAGGTCACGATGGCACCAAAATACCGTCTAGCTTTCACCTCCGCCTCTCAATAGGTTATGCGGAGTTTAGCATCTAAGGAGCGGTTGGAGCATACTCCATCCACCTCCGCATTGGCTGCTCAGGGACCTCCACTGCCGGCGTCTACTCTATCGGTGGCATCTACTCCACTAACATCTGAGCCTCCACCGTCACCCATATCTCTGACACATGCTACTCTACCAACATCTGAGTATATATTTTTATTATATTATTTATTTATTTTTATATAGTATTTGCATACTTATATATTTGCATAACGTATTTTTATTGTAGATGCATCATCCAGTCAGATATTTTGCAGTCCCACACGTATGGCGCATGTATGGAACCACCAGCATGAGGTGATGGTGTAGTATGATGCGAAGGGGAGGCTAGTTGGGGAGACCGTGCGGAAGATACATTCCTTTTTTGGAGTGCTTGTGAGATGGTCAAACATTATTCCTGTAGAGCCCAGAGACTGGTGATTGATGAATGATGCTGTCAGGGACCAAGTGTGGGAGGAGATATGGATAAGTGCATCTTAATTTTATTTATGTATTTTACATGTTTACACTATGTTTGATTAGAATAATTTTGTAACTGACTTTTGATAATTTTGTACGGAGGAGGTATGACTTTTCTGATCACAAGAGGGCTCGACATATCCGACTGAAGAAGATTTGGGAGTTATACCGGGGCTACAAGGTCAAGCTCTATAGAGGATGGCTCGAGCACCGATGACACTCCAGAGGAGCTTGTTCCTTAGATACAAGACTATCCTCCAGGTCAGTGGGAGAGGATGGTTACATACTGGACGAGCTAGAAGTTCGAGGTAAAATTACTAACTTTTAAATTTTTTAATATGCTTAAAGTTATATTTAAATATTTTTTATTTATTTGAATACTTGTTAGGTTACCTCTCGTCAGAACTGGAAGAACCAAGCACTCCAGGAGTATACATACACTCTCGACTGTGAGTCTATGGCCAATCATGTGCATAGAGAGGTAATATATTCTAAATCTCACTAGATAAATTAAATTAATATTTTTTTTTTATATTTTTGATAAATTGATCTATTGTTATAGCTGATGAGAGATGGAGTGATGTCCAACCATAGCGAGATCTTTCGATCCAATTATACGGACAAGAAGGGCAGGCCGATGAACGTCGTGATCGAAAAAATTTTTATAAGTATTAAATATATTAGCATATATGATTAGTATTATAGCATTTCTTATAAAATTTTATTTGAATTTATAATTACAGGATTAGTTAGATGTACTCGCAAGCGAGGGCCCAGATACCTCTGGCCTCCATGACCATCTGTCTCAGGTCTTAGGGCCTGAGCACTCTGAGAGAATTCGATGCAAGCCCGGATATACGTCAACCAACTATTGGTCTGAGGTGAGCGTCTCTTTATAGGCTTTCGATGTTGTCAATCGGGAGGAGCTTGAGGAGGCATTGGCAAGGATAGATCGGGCTGAGGAGCATGCATCTCATCTGGAGGGCATCATGAGACACATGGTGTCGATGCTCAACGAGCATTTTGGAGATGCCTTCATGGGCTTTGAGGATATATTGGCTTGCATTCCAGTTCTAGCTCCTCCAGCTCCGACTCTGGCTCTAGCTCCAGCTCCAGCTACAGCTCCAGCTCATGCTCCATCTCTCGGTGACGACGATGATGTAGATTTAAGAGACTTTTAATGTATTTTTTTGAAAAATATTGTAATAAATTTTATTTAACAATAAAATTTTAGTATTTTAGAAATATTTTTATATTTATAATATTTTTTTATGTTATATATCTCTGCATTTGTTAGGTAAAATATATAAAAAATTAAAAATTTTATAGTTTTTTAATTATTCAGAAGCTACGATAGCGGTTTAAAATCGCTGTCGTAGACGTGCCAATCACTGTCGTAGGTGATGTATCAACCGCTGCATTAGACCTATGGCAGCGGTTACATAACTGCTTCCATAGACAAACCTATGACAATGATTTCATAACCACTGCCATAGATAAGCCTATGGCAATAATTTAAAAACTGCTACAATAGGCACTCTGTGGCAGTAGTTTCAAGAACTGCTAGAACAACAACTGCCATAGACCTACAGCGATGGTCATAATGATAGTGGTTAGCTAACTGCTGTCGTAGCCTATGGCAGCAATTTTTTTCCTATTCTATAGTAGTAGGTTAAGTTGACCAACCATAGTTCAACTTAATCATTCATTGGTTAGATGCACTAAGTATAGTCATGTTAACAGTTGGACCTAATCAGATCCTTACAGTGGAGGCTCTAGCCTACTGATTAGATTTTTGGGGTAAAATTAAATTACTAAAAATTATTTGGAGAAATAATTGGTTATGAATCTATCCTTAGATATACATGGGTTGACCAACCATAGTTGTGTTTGTGTGCAATCTATATGGATTCTAGTATCCATTAAGGAATTAAAGTAATTCCTCGAATTGGAGGTAGAGGCTATCAGTTTGAATAAAATAGTGGGAGAACCTTAAGACTAAAATTCAAGTCTCTAGACTTAACATAATTCATATACAATAAGTTATTATTCTCTTTTCTCAAAATAAGGCTAAACCATAATTGCTCCTAGACAGTGATGACTTATGGATCCAACTTCGATAATTAGTATCGAAAGTTAAATTTAGTTCAGCAATACGAATAGGTTTGTATTGGAGCTTCTAAGCCCAGTCAAAATAATTAGTCTAAGGTTGACCCAAATCAGGCATAGTGCTTCTACTGTTAGAAGTAGGGTCATAGGAAGAAGAATTATCTTGCTTTCCTTAACTGTAACAGGCTGAACACGAAAAATGAGCAAGAGTTGCTCATCAAGGATGTTATATGATAACACCTTAAAATTTCTTTATATATAACTCTACTATATAGGTATTAGATATCGGTAGTCTTATGCAATTTGTTGCAAAGACTACTAGTAAGTGGGATATTTGAAAATGATGAAAAATATCTGAACATTGGGGATGAAAGTCTTATTCCAATCCTAGCTTTAGAAATTATCAAGCTTATTTTCAATAGATATCATTTTGAGTGATTGTCACTATTATCCATCATTTATGATAAATGTGATCTCTGATGGTTTTTTGGCCAGAGGTTATTATTTATCAATAAAAAAAATTATTATGACATTATTATGAATAATATTTCAATAATACATGGATAATAAAAAAATGACATTTAACATTTACACAGTCTGTTAAGTGTAATGTACACACCCAAGTTAGATTATGTCATGGATATCTATCTTTGGCATTATAGGCTTAGTCATCTTGATAAGAATAGGATAAATGGATTAGCTTGAGAGAAAAATCTCGACATCAATGATTGTTGATGTGTGCTAATCTATAGCTATGGCAAATGCACCAGTCGATCAAGTAATAAAGTAAGTGAGTAGAGTATCGTCCCTAGAGGATTGAAAAATAAGTATTGAAAATCTCTTTCCTTTGCTTTATTTAGAAGACTGATTTATGAAAATAATAAAAAAAATAAAGAACAAAATAAAAGAATAATTAAAAATTACAAGGAAATAGAGAGAGTGTAATTATTAGGATTTTAAACTTAAGATCAATATGTTACTAAGGCAATCGATTCATCAACTCAGTCAATACAATATTCAAGTTATTAAGTTAATTTTATTTTATGTGATGGTAGAGTCTCCTAGTTTATTCACTATCCTTTGGTCCAGGCATAGCAAAACTATCAATATTTATTAATTACCCTATGATCCAAGTATAATTTAAATAAATATCGATGCATTAAATTTTGTGAAATCCTCTAATTAAAATATGCTGCATCCAAAGCACACTAAAATTTCTGCATGCATATGAATTCTAATTCGATTCATAATACAAGATATATAATCAAGAAGCAATAACATAGATGTACTTGGTCTATATCATCTATGTTCATCAGATCAATTAAAAGATGGTCAGCAATTTAAAAGCATTAAGATCAGATTTATATACTCCTCATGAATAAAATTTAAAATTAAAAATAAATCATACCGAATATTGCATCAAAAGAGTGGCTACACCTTAGCCTTAGTAAAAAAAATTTAGTTCATGATAACAAGTTCAAAAATAGCAAATAAAATAAAAAGTATGAAGAAATTAGACTGTTTATTCGTTGAAATTGGTTGTCCGTTGCTCTTGGTGTGGAGAACTCGATGAAGAAGAAAGTCACTTTGTGTACCAACCTTTGGAAGAAGAAAAGAAGAGGAAAGAAAAATAACAGAATAAAAACTCTTTCTCTTCTCTCCCTATACCCCTATCTCTTTCTCTGTTCTCTCTATTTCTCCTTATTTTCTCTTTATTTTCAACTCTCTATTTTTGTTCTCTGCCTCCTCTCCTCGGCAATAGCAGGCAGCCCCCTTTTTATAGGCTAAGAGATGGATTTTCAGAAGAAATCCTAACCAAATTGGGTTTAAAACTCTTAACACAAGTCAAATTAAAACCTTGGAAAATTCTAGCCTTCAGATCAGCATCCAATGGATCAAAAACCACTTAAAAATTCTTTTTAAAAACCCAATTCAAGTCAAAATTAACCTCAATCGTCGGATCTTCTTGATGATTAAATTGAGACCGTCGGATCACGTACAGCAGCCTTCAAATTTTTAGTTAAAATTAGTAATGCATATCCACCATTGGATCTCGATCGGGAGCTGCATCCATCGTTCTTTAGCGCACAGATTTTCGCTGTTCGATCAAATCCCAGCGAACAGCATCCATCGGATCCAGCAAAATTCCTAGAATACCCTCTATAGATCGTGCGCGAGCCCGACATTGCGTGGACTGCTGCTTCCTTCAACTAATCGGAGTGCGCTCATCCCCGTAAAATCCTTGAAATGCCCTCACCTAGTTACTATAGCGGTCCACCATTTGCCACAAAAAATTCTGACGTCAGCATGGCGTAAGTGGGGTGTCAGCATGCGGTCAGTCTGGTTTTGAGTGCGGTCGGGCTGGGCGGTCTGCTGAGCCAATTTTTCTGAGCTGATTTGAACCAGACCGACCAGCATTTAAATTTTTTTTTTTGAAATTTAATTTTGGACTCGTTTGAAGTCTATTTTGCTTGAAATTTATTTCATCTAAACTAGAAAAATAAGATCTTCATATTGGTGGCCTTCTTTCCTACATAAGATTAATAAAAATATCAATTTTTAAAAAATAAATTAATTTATTTTATAATTTAATACTTTTATTAGTGTATTTTTATCACTTATCACACCCCCCAACTTAGTCATTGCTAGTCCCTTAGCAATGCTTTATTTAATACCATATTTCAATAAGATCATCCATCAAAAAAATAAATAAAAAATTAAAGGTCAAAAAGTTTAGAAAATACCACTAACTAAGCATTGAGCTTTAGAAGCAAATTTTGCAATCAGTATAATTAAAACTTTCTTAGAGTACATCAAAGATCTACAGCACTTGTGTTCATAATGACTAACTTAGCATTTTAGTGTTAATTTAAAGGACAAAAGTATCCTCTCTTATCACCTATTTTGGTTAAATTTCTATACTTTTTTAATTTTATACTCATGAATTAAGGTAGCTTTCACACTGCCTCATTGTATTTTTTTTTCTTTCTTTTTTGTGCTGAGCATCCTAGCCTTCCCTCCACCATTTTACGTGAATCTTCACACTTAACCTAGGTGTAGAGACACAGTTATTAGGCTTTGGGCAATCCATATATACTCTATCTTTTGCATTTTATTTTTAGGCAGGTAGCTCTTTCCTTAAATTTAAGTTTTTTTGATTAGAATGTACATTAATTACCAATTTTTAGTGATAATTGAATCCTCGGTTGGCCTTATAATCAATACCTACTTTGTCTTGTTAGTGTGCATGTGCAATTAAAAATGCTAATAGTCTTTTGATGACCTAAGTAGGCTGCTAAAAGTCTGACTAACTAATCTACTTTTTTAACTTATTACATTCATTAGCAGATACTTCTATCTTTTATCACTTGTCTAGTCTATCTTGCTCAAGATTTTCTTCTTGACACATGATTTAAAAAGTTTTTTTCTTTTTTTTTTTACCCTCCAACTTATTCTACATTGTCTCAAAGGAGAAAGAAAAAGTAAGGTGCAATAAAGAACAGGAAGGAATATACCTAATTTGGTTCAGTTTGGTTCTTTGAAGGTTTGAAATTTGGCTTGAGCTTTTATTGATTTATCTCTGCAAAATTAAAAATACACACCAAAGCAATAAAAGAGCAATAATAAATTATTAAAAAATAAAAAAAAATGATCAAAACTAAAAAGAAAAGAAATAACCTATCTACTAAGTTTTGATTTATAGTCTTCAGCTTGACTTTCTTAAGACTCTAGGTTGGATCTTGTAATTGAAATGCTTTCTTCTCCTTCTCAAAACTTCCATCAATATAATTTTTTAGCCTATGACCGTTTACCTTGAAGGTACCTTTTGATTCATCAAAGATCTCTATTGTTCCATATGGAAATATCTTAGTAATTATATAAGGACCTATCCATCTTGATTTTAGCTTTCTTGGAAATAAATATAGCCATGAACTATACAAGAGAACTTGTTGTCCCTCATGGAATTCTCTTCTTACAATATGGTTATCATGCCATTTCTTAGTACGTTCTTTGTAGATCCTGATATTCTCATAGGCATGGTGGCGAAATTCGTCCATCTCATTCTTTTGCATCAATCTATTCTTTCCTGCATCTTGTATATCAAAGTTAAGAATTTTCATGGCCCAATATGCTTTATGTTCTAGCTCAACAGGGAAGTGGCATGCTTTTCCAAAGAGTAGCCTGTATGGGAACATACCAATAGGTGTTTTATATGCAGTTCTATATACCCACAATGCATCATCTAATTTTAATGACCAATCTTTCCTAGATGCACTTATAGTCTTTTCTAAAATTCTCTTTAATTCCCTATTAGACACCTCTACTTGACTATTAGTTTGTGGATGATGTGGGGTAGCTATTTTATGAGTGACACCATATTTGCTTAACAGATTTTCAAATTATTTATTATAAAAGTGTTTACCTCCATCACTAATGATTGCTCTAGGAGTGTCAAAATATGTAAAATTATGTTTTTTCAAAAATTTGACAACCACCTTAGCATCATTAGTTGGAAAAGTTGCTGCTTCTATCCATTTTGAAACATAATCTATAGCCACAAGTATATATTGATTTGAAAAAAAAACTAGAAAAAGATTTCATAAAATCAATACCCCAAACATCAAAAATTTCATACATAAGAATATTGTTTAAAGGCATTTCATGTCTCCTAAAGAGATTTTCAGTTTTTTGACAGTGATCACATGAAGAGACATAAGTGTGAGCATCTTTAAATAGAGAGAGCCAATAAAAACCTGATTGAAGAATCTTATAAGCTATTCTAGTTGGGCCGAAATGTCCTCCTACCTCCCGATCATGATAATGATGCAAAATTTTCTCCATTTCTTCCTTCGGGATGCATCTTCCAATGACCGAGTCTGCACAACACTTATACAAGAAGGGTTGATCCCAAAAATAATATTTAAGAATAGATAAGAACCTCTTCTTTTGTTGAAAAGAAAGACCAAGTGGAAGAACCTTACCAGTCAGGTAGTTAATAATATCAGCATACCATAGAAACGTTCTACCTGATATAGCATAGAGGCGCTCATCTGAAAATTCCTTCTCGATAAGGCAAATATCTAATTCCTTCTCTGTGATGTTTTTCAATCTGGAAAGATGGTCAGCAATTGAATTCTCTGTGCCCTTCTTGTCCTTAATCTCCAAATCATACTCTTGTAGCAAAAGAATCCATCTGATCAATCTAGGTTTTGCATCTTTCTTGGTAAGGAGATACTTTAGAGCTTCATGGTTGGTATATATAATAACTTTAGATAAAATAAGATAAGAATAAAATTTATCTAATGCAAATACTACTGCCAGAAACTCCTTTTCTATGGTTGCATATTTTTGTTGGGCTTCAATCAAAGTGCGGCTAGCATAGTATATAGTTTGAAAAATCTTATCCTTTCTTTGACCAAGTACTATTCCTATGGCTGTGTCACTAGCATCACACATCAACTCAAAAGGTTGGTCCTATGTCACTAGCATCACACATCAACTCAAAAGGTAGGGACCAATTTGGTGCTACCATAATAGGTGCTGTGACCAGCTTTTCCTTGAGGGTGTTGAATGCCTGCAAACACTCATCAAAAAAATGAAAAGAGACAACTTTACATAATAATTTAGATAGAGGTTTAGAAATTAGAGAGAAGTCCTTTATAAATCGATGGTAAAATCCAGTATGCCCCAAAAAGCTCCTAATAGCCTTAACTAAGGTCGGTATAGGTAACTTTCCGATCACCTCAAGCTTAGCTCTATCCAATTCAATACCTTTACATGAAATTTTGTGGCCAAATACCATGCCTTCTTATATCATCAGATGACACTTCTCCTAATTTAAGACAAGATTAGTATCCTCACATCTTTGTAAAACAAGAGATAAGTTATGCAAGCATTTATCAAATGTGGATCCAAAGACAAAAAAATCATCCATAAATATTTCAAGAAAATTTTCCATCATATCATAAAAAATAGCCATCATGCATCATTGAAAAGTAGCTGGTGCATTACATAAACCAAATGATTTTCTTCTAAAAGCAAATGTACCATAAGGACATGTAAAAGTAGTTTTCTCTTGATCCTCAAGTGCTATGGCAATTTGATTATAACCAGAATGTCCATCTAGAAAGCAGTAAAAATCATGTCCAGCTAACCTCTCTAACATCTAATCAATGAATGGAAGAGGATAATGATCTTTTCTAGTTGCATCATTTAATTTTCTATAATCCATACATACTCTCCATCCAGTAACAGTCCTAGTAGGAATTAATTCATTATTATCATTTTGAACTATAGTAATCCCACCGTAACAGTTCTAGTAGGAATTAATTCATTATTATCATTTTGAACTATAGTAATCCCACCTTTCTTAGGAACTACTTGAACAGGACTCACCCATGAACTATCGAAGATAGAATAAATAATACCTACATCCAGTAGCTTGATTACCTCCTTTTTGACCACTTCTTACATCTTAAGATTGAGTCTTCTTTTGGGTTGGACCGTAGGCTCATAGTTGTTCTCCATGAGAATTTTGTACATACAAATTGAGGGACTAATTTCTTTGATGTCTGCTATGGTCCATCCAAACATCTTTTTGTGTTTCTTTAGCACTCTTAACAACTTTTCTTCCACTAAATCTATCAAAGAAGAAGAAATAATAACAAGTAAGTGCGAGGAACCTTCCAAGAAAACATATTTTAAATGAGAAGGAAGAGGTTTAAGTTCAAGAGTAGGCGGCTCTTCAATTGATGTCTTTGGAAGAGGAGTGGATGATCTTTCCAATTCTTCAAATCGTGGTCAGTATGTGCGTGGAATATATGGTCTAGCCTTTAACAATTTTGTGCATTCTATTTGCCTTTCATCTTCAGCTGAACCCTCTTGTGATTGGACAATGCAAGCTTCAATAGGGTCCTCAAACCTGTTTTCTAGAAATTACTCATGTACTAAATTGTCAATATCATCTATATGGAAATAAGTTTGATTATCATTAGAATATTTAATAATTTTAAAAATATTAAAAATAACTTATTCATCTTGGACTCTAAGAATTAATTTTTCTTGTTGAGCATCTATTAAATCTCCTCCAGTAGCTAAAAAGAGTCTCCCTAAGATAAGGGGCACATCATAATCTTCTTTCATATCAAGAACAATAAAATCAATAGGAAAAATAAACTTGTTTATCTTTACCAAGACATCCTCCATTATACCTCTTAGATATTTGATGGATCTGTCAGCTAATTGAAGAGTAATAGTGGTAGGCTTCGGTTCTCCTAGACCAAGCTTCCTGAAAATAGAAAAAGGCATAAGATTAATACTTGCTCCTAAATCACATAAAACTTTATCAAAACTACAATCACCAATAATGCAAGGGATAGTAAAACTTTTTGGATCTTTTAGCTTCTATGGTAATTTTTTTTGAAGTATTGCGGAGCATTCTTCATTCAAATTTATTCTCTCATGCTCCTTCAGCTTTTTCTTATTTGTTAGAATTTCTTTGAGAAACTTGGCATACGTGGGCATTTGAGTGATAGCATCTACAAAGAAAATATTAATATATAAATTCTTTAAAATTTTGAAAAAGTTAGAAAATTTCTTATCTGGATGCTGTATTTGTCTCTCTGGGAATGGTAGTGGCTGCACATAGGGCTTCATATTTGGATCGATAAACTGTATACCTAGAGACCATCCATATACTGGTTATTTTGGTGACTGATGAATTTTAGTTGATGGTTTCTTATTTGTAGTTGGCTCTTCAATCTCTTTCGTCTGATGTGGCTCTTCTAACTTTTTACCACTTCTTAGGATGACAGCATTGACTTGCTTCCTTGGATTGGTCTTCGTGCTGCTAAGCAAAGATCCCTGAGGTCTCTCGGAGATTATCTTAGCCATTTGGTCTATTTGCATCTCCAAGTTTCAAATTGATGCTGCTTGGTCTTGCCTAAGCTTGGCTTCCAAATTTTTTATAGTTGTTTTTTGGTTTTGCAAGAATTTGACCATCAGCTCCTCCATGTTGGACTTCTTTTCAGGTACTTGGAACCCCAGGGGTGGCTATTGTGCTACATTTTGATTGCTCCACGAGAAATTTGGATACTGCCTCCATCCTTGATTGTATGTATTGTAGGGATTGTTTTGTTGCGGCCTAAAAAAATTACCAACATAATTAACTGTATCAGTTGCTTTAACAAAAGGATTACCTGTCTGACAGTTGCTTATATCATGTCCTCCTCCATATAGGTCACAAGTGATGCTCTGAACATGCATAGTTGTTCCCTTCAAGTTGTTGACTTTGGCTCTAAGGGGTGTAATTTTAGCTAGTAAGGTTGGCACGTAATCTACTCCCTACACAGCTGCTGGTCTTTTCAGCATCATGCATTTTGTTTGCCACTGATAGTTATTTGATGTCATCTCATCAATCATATCAAAGGCTTCTTCCTCCATTTTTTGGTTAATGGTTCCTCCTGCTACTGCATCAATCATAGAATAATTAGTAGGAGATAAACCATTATAGAAAGTTTATACCTGAAGTCATACGGATAGTTGATGATGTGGACATCTCCTCAATAGATCCTTGAAATGCTCCCAAGCCTCATATAGTGTCTCCATGTCCATCTGCACAAAAGAAGTGATATTGTTGCACATCTTGGCAGTCTTGGAAGGTGGAAAGTACTTGGCTAAAAATTTTTGGGCTAAGACATTCCAAGTTGTGATAAAACCTATAGGAAGAAAATGAAGCCAACTTTTAGCTTTGTCCCGTAAAGAGAAAGAAAATAACCTTAATCAAATAGCATCATCCGACACCCCATTAATTTTAAAAGTATCACAAAGTTCAAGAAAGTTAGAAATATGGGCATTCAGATCATCATGCACGTATCCACTAAATTGGACAGTTGATTGAATCATCTGAATCATCATCGATTTTATTTTGAAGTTGTTTGCTCGCATAGGCAGTCTCTTGATGCTCGAAGCTACATCGGCTATAGATGGTATGATGTAATCATTTAATGGACGATGTGCTGCTCGAATGACTTCATGCTATCCCTCGGTTGCCATATCCAATCTTAGATTGATGTCGTTAGGATCTTCAGCTGCGATATTTCTTTCCTGTTGTAGTCTTCTAATGGTCATTTCAATTTCTAAATCTAAAGGTAGTAAGTTACTATGTCCAATATGTGTCATGCACTGAACAAATTTAAAAATAAAGTAAGAACAAAAATTAAAAATAAAATTTTAAAGTAAAGCTAGGATCAAAATTTTAATATTGTTTTAGACACAATCCCCGGCAACGGTGCTAAAAACTTTATGTGTGCTAATTTATAGCTATGGCAACTGCACCAGTCGATCAAGTAATAAAGTGAGTAGAGTATCGTCCCTAGAGGATTGAAAAATAAGTACTGAAAAGCTCTTTTCTATACTTTATTTAGAAGATCGATTTATAAAAATAATAAAAAAATAAAGAATAAAATAAAAAAATAATTAAAGATTGCAAGAAAATAGAGAGAGTGTAATTATTAGGATTTTAAACTTAAGAGCAATAGGTTACTAGGGCAATCGATTCACCAACTCAGTCAATACAATATTCAAAATAGAGAGAGTGTAATTATTAGGATTTTAAACTTAAGAGCAATAGATTACTAAGACAATCGATTCACCAACTTAGTCAATATAATATTTAGATTATTAGATTAATTTTATTTTATGTGATGGTGGAGTCTTCTAGTTCATTCACTATCCTTTGGTCTAGGCGTAGCAAAACTATCAATATTTATTAATTATCCTTTGGTCTAGGTGTAATTTAAATAAATATCAATGTATTAAGTTTTATGAAACTCTCTAATTAAAATACGCAGCATCCAAAGCGCACAAATTCCCACATGCATATGAATTCTAATTCGATTCATAAAACAAGGTATATAATCAAGAAACAATAACATAGATGTACTTGGTCCATATCATCTATGTTCATTAGATCAATTAGAAGATGGCCAGTAATCTAAAAGCATTAAGATCAGATTTATATACTCCTAATGAATAAAATTTAAAATTAAAAATAAATCATACTGAATATTGCATCAAAAGAGTGGCTACACCTTAGCCTTAGTAAAAAAAATTTAGTTCATGATAACAAGTTCAAAAATAGTAAATAAAATAAAAAGCATGAAGAAATTAGACTGTTTATTCACTGAAATTGGTTGTCCATTGCTCTTGGTGTGGAGAACTCGATGAAGAAGAAAGTTACTTTATGTATCAACCTTCGAAAGAAAAAACGAAGAGGAAAAAAAAATAACAAAATAAAAACTCTTTCTCTTCTCTCCCTAAACCCCTCTCTTTTTCTCTATTCTCTCTATTTCTCCCTATTTTCTTTATATTTTCAACTCTTTATTTTTGTTCTCTGCCTCCTCTCCTTGATAACAGCAGGCAGTCCCCTTTTTATAGGCTAAAAGATGGATTTTTGGAAGAAATTTTAACCAAATTGGGTTTAAAACTCTTTACACAAGTCAAATTAAAGCCCTGGATAATTCTGGCCTTCAAATCAGCATCCAACAGATCAAAAACCACTTAAAAATTATTTTTAAAAACCTAGTTCAAGTCGCAACTAACCTCAGTCATCGAATCTTCTTGATGATTAAATCGGGACCATTGGATCATGTACAAGAGCCTTTAGATTTTTAGTTAAAATCAGTAATGCATCTCCACCATTGGATCTCGACCTGGAGCTACATCCGTCGTTTGTCAGTGCACAGATTTCCATCGTTTGATCAAATTCCAATGAATAGCATCCATCGAATTCGGCAAAATTCCTAGAATACCCTCTATAGACCATGCCCGAGCTCGACGTTGCATGAACCACCGCTTCCTTCAACCAATCAGAGCACGCTCATCCCCATAAAATTCTCGAAATGCCCTCGCCTAGTTACTATAGCAATCCACCATGCACTACAAAAAATCCTAACGTCAGCATGGCGTAAGCGGGGCATCAGTGGGTGATCGGTCTGGTTCCGAGTGTGGTCGGGCCGGACGATCTGCTGAGCCAATTTGAACTAGACTGATCGGCATTTAAAAATTATTTTTATTTTTATTTTTATTTTAAAATTTAATTTTGGGCTTGTTTGAAGTCCATTTTGCTTGAAATTTATTTTATCCGAACCAAAAAAATAAGATCTTCATATTGGTGGCCTTCTTTCCTACATAGAATTAATAAAAGTATTAATTTCTTAAAAATAAGTTAATTTATTTTATAATTTAATATTTTTATTAGTATATTTTTATCACTTATCAATTGTGAATCATTGATAGCCTATGAATCTTGTCTTCTTAGAAAGATGATAAGGTCATCTTTTACTGAAAAAAATGGAGTCGATAAAGTTCTACGTCTCATATATAGTGATATATGTGGACTTGTGAACTTAAATGCCAAAGGAAGATATTAATATTTCATTATAGATGACCTATCTGGGCATGGGTGTGTTTGGAATGAATCATTTGAAATGTTCAAATGATTTAATATTGAAATAGAAAAATAAACTAGATAAGGTATTAAAACTCTTCGATCAGATCAAGAAGGTGGATTCTTATCCAGTAAGTTTGTGATATATCTAGGAGAGAATAGGATTCTCTCTTAGTGAATTTCTTTTTGAAACTCAGTGTATCTGAAAGGAGAAGTTGAACTTTGTTAGACATGGTTCAATCCACGATAAGATTCACTAGTCTGCCTATTTCAGTGTTATGCTTACTAACTACTTGTTTTACTCTGAAAATATTCTGAGCAAATCTATCACAAAGGCTCCATATGGGATATGGATCAAGCATAGACCTAGACTCTTTCACCTTCGGGTTTGGGGTTGATCAGCCTATGTCATAGGTTAACACATAGATAAATTTGGATCCTGGTCCAATAGGCATTTAAGGGTGATTAATTCTACCATACTAAAGAACATGAGATGTTCTTCAGCAGTAGGGCATTCCTTTTGGAGAAAAGTTACTTAGAGAAGGAATTGATGTCTGTTAAGTTGAACTTATAAAAGTTTGACTAGTAGAAAAGAACCAACATTATCTGGTAAACCTACAAAATCGAATTTGATCAGATTAAACCCGGAGCCCATTAAAGTATCACCTTTAAGGAGATCTAGTAAAGTACCGCATTAGCCAGATAGATACTTCAGTATCTAGGTTTGAGATGGTGATCCTGTTGAGCTTGATGAGAACAATAAGGATCCGATCACCTATTAGGAATACAATGCAGTAGCCTAACTCTGAGAAGTGGCTTGGAGCCATATGATCCAAATTGAAGTCTATGAAAATCAATAGTGTATGGACACTAGTTGATTCACCTAAATGGATAAAATTCATTGGGTGTGAATGGATTTTCAATAGGATCAGAGTAGCGCAGATGGAAAGGTAAAGACCTATAAGGCCCGTTTGGCTATTATCTCAATTTTCGAACATACGTTCTGAACGTATATCTTTGTTATGAATAAAGATAAATTTTGTATTTATAATTGGATAAAATATTCTGTAGTGTTATTTCTTGTATTGTCTGTAGATAAAATTCTTTTAATTATGAATGGCATTCCAGCATTGCAAGGAATAAAGGTTTAGTTGTCATCTTATTTCTCCATGTATGAGACCAGACATGGTATACTCACTAGAGATAGTAAGTAGATACCAATCTGATCTAAGTGAGAGCCACTGAAAGGTTGTATAAACAATCTTTAAGTATTTGAAAAATACTAAGATTTAGTAACTCAAATATGGAAGTATTGACTTAAAACATGTGGATGTTTTAATTTCAGTCAAAATAAGATAACAATAAGAGAATGTAGGATCATACCCTAATTACAAGAGCAATCTGCTGGAAAGATTTCAAGCAATATACTTTAGCCTATTCAGTTAGTGATGTAGAGTACATCATGGCATATGATGCTGCCATATAAGCTGCATAGTTGCTGAGGTTCATTAGCAGATTAGAAGTCGCACCCTCCACCGATGGTCCAGTCCTATCATAGTACTGGAGCCATAGCTCAGGCTAAAGAACCAAAGGATAAGCATATTCTACATCGCTTTCATCTTAGATATTAGATCTGAGTGACGTCGATCTTTGGAAGATCGATGTAAAAGGAGAACTTGACCGATCCATTTGCTAAGGCCTCAGAACTAAGGAGTTCTACGAACTCAAGTGGAAGATAGGACATTTGATATCATTATGATTGACTTTAGTCCAAGTGGAAGTTGTTGAAAAATGTATTCTAAAGCCAATCATCTAAGTGGTAGATGATTGAAATTAGTATATGAATTATCTAATAATAATAGTTATTTGGTTGATTCATCATAAAAGTTCTATCTTCCTTAAATGAACTTCTAAATTATGATGAAGTCCATAGAACCACAATCAATCGATAAAAGAGAATTTATCGGATAGTTCTTAAATTGTTCACGATCAAATGATAAGTTATTAATAAAGATGATAACTTATCAAGTGTAGGTCGCTGTATGACATATGCATTGGTTGTCCTTATAACAAAATGGTATGAAGATACTGATATGGCATCCAGATAAAATGTAGGAGTACATCTTCACTAAATGTGATCAATGTGGTACTCTACTATCAAGAGTAGCTAGCTAAGGCCAATGGATATAAGTGTCCCTTCGACCTGAGATCACCACAGTGATCTGAAAGCAACTCACTGCACTTTGATGCCGGACTGCCTATATTTTTAATATAGGTTCGAAAGATTTTTGGATACAGTCAAGTACTTATGAAGTCGCTGTGTGAGTCAAAATGAGATTGACCACTCTTGATTAGCTTCAGGAAGAGAATGTCTCATTTTGTTTCAATTTAGCAAAACCTAGGCTTGGGTAATCTTTGTAAGGTGTCATGAAATTTGTAAAATTTTGAGACACAATAAAGATGACTTGTATGAGTTTTTGATAGCATACTCAAAGTCCTCTTGAGTATTATTGGTCATAGGGATGAATTATACGATTACCATGGGCCAAGGTTCTAAGAATGTTGCTTTGCATACACTCGACCTATTTGGACGTCGGGAACCATTGCTAGATGGTAACTTTGATTGGTACAGAAATTAGTTCCTATGCTACCAACTTAGGTTCAAACCTATGGGATCATACACATTAGAGGTTATAATCTGATCAGATGGTTAATCGATAATTAAAAATCGTTCTAAGGTCAATCCATCAATACGATTGGCGTTTGACCAAATGCAAGTGTTGTAGGAGGATCGATCAGCAATTGGATTGTTAATCGATTCAATTTGAATGAGCAATCAGACTGAGATTAAGTTTAATTAAATTAAATTTAATTAAAATTAATTTCTATTTAATTAGATTAAATCTAATTGATTTATTGGATAAGCCAATTTCAAGAAAAAATAATTTCTTGTTTGACTAGGACTTGAGTGCACCTAATTGACTTAGCATTTAAATCAGATTTAAATCTTAATTTAATCTAATTTAATTAAACTCTTAGTTAGACTAGGATCATCTTTAATTTAGTTGTATTTAATCTAATTTAAATAAAAATTAAATTTCGTTCAAACCTATTTTGACCTAGTCAAACAAGAGGAGTCCCAGTCCAACTGGGACTCTCTCTCTTTCTCTTGCACCTAAGAAAACCCATGCCCCACATTAATTTTTGATGTTTACATGAATCATTCCTCACTTAAAGATGGTATCCCATGCCCTAATATCTAGATTATTTGGAATATAATTTGACTCGGTCAAAACTAGAAGGAAGTTGGGATTTGTTTCCTACTTGGAAGAGCCCTCTTTGACCTAAACTCTTCCCTCCTCTTGTGCACCCACTTTTCCCATTCCAATTTTTTTTGTGCCTTCATTTTTCTCCTAGTTTTTGTGCATGATATTTAAAGGATGCATGAAAATAATTATGGGAGGGACGTCCAACTTTTGGATGCCCCGTAGGAATCCATAAATGACTGGGTTTGACCTAGTCATCCATATATATTTTGGATGCCTCCTTCTAAGAGTTAGATGGTGCCAATAATACCCGGTATTCCACCATGAGAATTAGAAGAGAGGTGCTTGGAGGCATGGAGTCTTGGGGTGCCAGGTTCCTTGGAGAAAGGGTCTTCATCTGGACATCAAACGTTGATGTCTTGAACGCACAAAGGCAAGAGAAGATGGTCTTCTCTTGTTGTTTTCATTCAATCTTTTCTTCCTATTTTTTTGTATGTTTTTATGTGATAAAAACCTGAGAGAGAAAAGGTGAGAGGGCATGGAGATCCGTGCTTCAAGGTGTTGGAGCATAGTGATCATCTTTGGACATGATCTGATCATGTCCAGATGTGAGAAGAACCCTTTTTCTCTTAGGGTTTCTTTAAGAACCCTTTTTCTCCATATTTTTATAAAAATTTTCTATTATAAAATCAGAGATATTAGATCTAAAAGATATAGAAAAAATTTTAGAGGAGAAGATCTTCTCTTGTCCTAACATAGAGATGTTTTCAGGACATCAATTGTTATTGTCCTGAAAGAGAAGATCTATCTTCTCTTAGGATATTTTTTATTTTTGGAAGATCTAAAAGTTGGATTTCTCCCTCAATCCTCCATATATTCTTTATCTCTTGGAGAGTCCAAGAGATCTGAAGAATACTTATTTAATTGACCATCAGGAGGGATCCACGAGAAGCTAGCACTTCGAGCAGATCTTCATTTGACGAACCTTCGATCTATGTTGCAGGTTTATGTGGATTGCCTGAAGAGGCCAGATGTATGTGTGGCTCCAAAAGCAATAACGAAAATCAACCATGGAGTCTTCAACCCATGCAAGGTAAGAGATCTGATCTCTTGGTGACTTAGATATGATGTAGGGTTAGATCTAGATTTATTCTAAATCTAGGTATTGATATGATCAATACCACTTATAATTAATTTAATTTTAGATTTATATTTACATCATAACATCTTATATAGATCCTTGATGTAGTGTTTTGTAATTTGATCATCTGTAGATTAAATAGTTTAATCTATATCTTCTGCTGCTCTTTAATTTTGAAAAAGTTTTGAAATCTATGCATAAAATTCTGCATATTTTCCAACAGAGGGGCTGCTAGGGGTAGGGTATGGAGGAGCGGCGGTGATGGGTCAAGTGGGGGGCCGTAGGTGGTGGGCGGCAGAGGGGTGCCATAAGAGGTGGGGGCCACAATGGGTGGAGAGCGGAGGGATCGCAAAGGGTTGAGTTAGTCCTTAATCATTTTTTAAAATTTAGTAAATAATAATAATAATAATAATAATAAGAATAATAATAATAATAGTAATAATAATAGTAATAATGATAATAGTAATAGTAGTAGTAAGAATAATAATAATAATAGTAGTAGTAGTAATAATAATAATAGTAATAATAATAGTAGTAATAGTAGTAGTAGTAATAATAATAATAATAGTAATAGTAGTAATAATAGTAATAGTGGTAGTAGTAGTAGTAATAATAATAATAATAATTTGTTTGATAAATAAATTTTAAGATAGATTGATAAAATATTTAAAAATAAGTTATTTTTTATAATTAAAATAGTTAGATTTTTTATTATATTTTTATGCTTTTACTTGTTATAATTTAGTCTTTTTATTTGTTTAGTCCCTATATTCATTGTGATTATGATTTAATATTTTAATTTGCATTAGCCAAAGGTTTTATATTTTAATGCAAATGAACTATCCAATCAGGGATCTGGGTTGGGATCCTGTCCAAGATTAGGTCATGATCCGGATCAGGTCGAGGTCGAGATTTAGTTTGGGATCTCATCTGGGATCATGTCCAAAATCCTTTTTGGGATTCAGATCATGATCTGGGTTGGATGTTGATCGAGATCTAGGTTGGGATCCGAACCCAAATTCGATTCAAGATTCGGATCATGATTTGGGTTAGATCTTGATTGGAATTCAGTCCGATATTCGATTTGCGATCCTATCCAGGATCCGATCTGGGATCATGTCTAGCATCTAGTTCGAGATTTGGGTCATGATTTGAGTCGGATCTCGATCGGGATCTGGATCCAGTCTGCGATCTGGTCTGGGATCCAATCTAGGATCATATCCAAAATCTGGTTTAGGATTCGAGTCATGATTCGGATTAGATCTCAGTCAAAATTTGGGTTGGGATTCAGTCCGAGATCCTGTCTGGGATCTAATTTAGTAATGATTTAATGCATGCATTGATGTAATCTTAGACTTATATTCAAGAGTCAATTCCAGGGTCCCCATAACGGACTCTATGAATGGCTCTTGGATGCCTCGATTTGGGTAGTTAAAAAATGCATCAATATTTTATTATTGTCATAGTGTTCTTTGTTCTATTATGAAAAATTCCATTGTAGTTATCTCATTTTTTCTTTGGATACATATTAGATGTGGTTAAAATATGATCAATCTATATTGTATACTTGAAGAACTATAGAGAGATGCTGTCGGATTTTTTTCGGATATGGAATAAAGAACAAAGCTATGGCAACAATAAAAGTGATGCATTTTTGAAAGAGATAGGACCACATCTATTAGAAAGGAGTTGGTGGAGCTAGGATTCATGAAGCATTATTCTTTATTGTTTGATGGATATCGACAAAAGTTGGATGAATGCTAGAAGTATTTTTTTTGCCTGAATATCAAAAAGGTGTTCAAAATTTTATTGAATTTGTATGGTGTAAGAATGATAGTGTCAGTTGGATCAAGTGTCCATGCAAAAGATGTGTCAATATGGTATAGCATCATATATCACTTGTTAAGGAGCATCTGCTACGTTTTGGTATGGACAAGAAGTATACTCACTGGATATAGCATGGGGAGGGTGATCCGAATGAAGTTGTGTATGATGATGACGATATCGAAGATGATATTGATGCTGCTAAACTTGTTGAACATGGTGGTATAGGTTCATTATTGGATGATTTACATCAGGGTGTTAGCTCAAATGTATCCATGAGTACTGGTGCATCTCAAGATAGTTCTAATATGAATACAATATTAATGAGGTAGAAGGAACTTCTAAATAGTTTGCAAAGCTTGTTTGGAATGCACGAGAGCCACTCTATCCAAATTGTGTGAAGTTCTCCAAGCTAGGGTTTTTGATCAAATTGCTTCATATTAAAACTATAAATCGATGGAGTCAGAAGTCATTTGATCAAAATTTGGCATTGATTAAAGTAGCTCTTTCCAATAGATTGACACTTTCGAAATCATATACTGAAGCAAAAACATATATGCGGAAACTGGGACTTGGCTATATTCCTATACATGCCTGCAAAAATGATTATATATTATTTTACAAAGAGAACGAACAAGCAAGTGAATGTCCGCAATGTGGTGAACCTAGGTATAAAACCAATAATAGGAAAGGAAAGAAGATACCTTATAAGGTTTTAAGATATTTTTCATTGATTCTAAGATTTCAAAGGTTGTATATGTCCACAAAGATAGCTAAAAAAATGAGATGGCATCATAAACAACGGATTTCGGAGGAGAACATACTTAGCCACCCGGCTAACACTATAGTATGGAAAGACTTCCATGCAAAGCATTCGCTATTTGCAGGTGATCCATGCAATATCAAGCTTGGTCTAGCAATAGATGGATTTAATCCCTTTGGTAATTTGAGTACTTCCTATAGCATGTGGTCTGTGATGCTACTTGTATATAATGTGTCATCTTGAAAATGCATGAAAAAGCCATTTATTTTTATGTCACTATTAATTTTGGATCCGAAAGCACCAAGTAATGAAATTGATATATATCTATAACTCTTAATCGATGATTTGAAGGAGCTATAGAAAAATGGAGTATAGACATACGATTCTATTGGTCGAAGAAATTTTAAGTTGCATGCATCAGTTTTATGGACCATAAATGATTTTTCTATGTATGAAAACTTATCTGGGTGGAGTACCAAAGGATATCTGGCATATCCAATATGTAACAAGAATATGTCCTCCTTACATTTAAAGCATGGAAGAAAAATCTACTTTATGGATCATCGATGGTTTCTACCTACTAATCACTCTTAGAGGACCCATTATAACCAATATTTTGATGTAAGTCCGATCGACATTCACCACCTAAGGAGTTAAGTGGAGTGAAAGTTTTAGAACAACTTGAAGCCATTGGAAATGTAAAATTTGAAAAAATATCGGATACTCGCAAGCAGAAGTGTACTAAAGCTGAGCTGAATTAGATGAAGCAAAGCCTATTTTTCAAACTACCATACTGGAAGCAGCTACTACTTCATCATAACCTAGATGTAATGTTCATTAAGAAGAATATTTGTGATAATATCATTGGTACAGTGTTGTATTAGATGTGTGTCTTAGAAGCCAGATTAGCTAAATACTTGTAATACACTTCTAAGGATAATTTTATAATTTTGACTATAAATTAATAAATGGATTATTCTCTATCATAATGAGTATTTAAAATGTCTGTGATACATTATTTGAGTTAATGATAATGACAATTCATACTTTCAAGAATTAAAAATTTGAGACATGAATTTACATAATTAACTCATAAACTGCTCTCGACCGTAGGATCATCACGAGGATGGTGATCAATCCGGAAGGTTGGTGTACAATCGCTTTCTTAGGATAGATGTGTCTTGAATCTATGGTGTAGAGACACCGAGGTGAGAGTATAGGTACTCGTTAGAGAATGAGGGCACTGAGCGTAACCACCTCGAAGAGTCATAAGGAAGTCTACCTTCTCGTCGATGGCTAGCTCGATGCTACAGTGGTGTGTCTGATTCTTTGACCTGAGGTGCATCGGCAGTTTACCTTGAGGGTGTTATAGTTTGACTACACCATAACTCGATATCCTAGCCATTCAAAATCCTGAGGTGTATGTTGGCTATAGCATGTTCATTATAGAAATTGGATTGCACTAATAGGAGATCTATCTACCTTGGTAGATGAGGAGCAGCCCTATGATAATCATGAGATTGAGTCTATAAGTCAATGGCCATGGCAGAGTAAAGATGATAGAAAGAGTTTCTATTAGAGTTTCACATTGGACTTGAATCGAATGATTAATTCATATTACGAATATTAGGTTTGACGAGTTCATCTTAACCCTAATCCAGTCAGAGCTCAAGATAGAAAACCCAATCATCTAGGTAGCTGCACCAAAAGGTTCGCTAGGAGAAGACCTCCAGATCCTGCCCGAGTGGATACCGGTAGAGGCCAGGCATGTGCGTAGCTCTTTCTAGAACCTCAGGATGATTCAGGATCATCATAGGATAATCTGATTATTCAAAAATAAGATATAAAATTAAATTAGATTTAATTTTATTTTTATTATATAATATCAGATCTTTAGGATCAGATTCAAGATGTCTCAGATCTGATTAGGGTCATAGGATAAAATTTGTTAGATGTGTGCCCTAGAAGTCAAGTTGGTAGTTCATCAGATCTATTTTAGATCCGATTTAATTTTTATTTATGATCTGATATTAAAAGATTTTAGATGTCACATCAAATGTGATTAGATCTAAAATCAAAAAATTTAAAATGTTATGATTTAGATCTATAATGTATGAGATGCATGACTAGACTAGGAATAGAATAGTTCTATATGTGGTCTAGTATAATCATATTATTAAATTAATTAAAATATAATTTAAATCTAATTTATTTCTATTTTTTTGATGTTATAATTATTGTAATCATATCTAAAAATAGAAAATTAAATTTTTAATTTTTATTTTATTCATATGAGATATGAAAGATGCATGCTTAGACTAGTTATCGAATAATTCTATAAAATATCTAGAATAGTTTTATCTTTGCTATGATCAAATTTAAAATTTTAATTTTTAGATTTAATATGTGATATTTTAGATCTGAAAGTATGCATGATTGATTCACTTATGATACATGAGATGTATGTAAAACATGTATAGGTTAGATCTTTTGTATATGTAATACATGATCTAACTAGTTTTGTAGTAAAAATTATATTTTTGATTAAGACGTTCTCCTTAGCCATCTGGTCATAAGAACAAAGTAGAATTTAAAGATCCTCTCTTTCCATTTGATGGAATGTTCTTATGATGTGTAGGGGTATTGTGTGTTCATTCTTAATCAAAAATTAAAAATTTATTTTTCTATAAAATCTTAGATCTTGAAATCCTAGGATTTTATTACATATTTTATTCTTGAATCCAAAATTTAATTAAAAATTAAGATTATAAAATTAATTAGATCTAAAAATTATAAATTTTTAGATCTAAGACATCTTCATAAGATTAGGTTCGAGCTTGGATAGCTCAATTAGGACTAGCGATTGATCAAACTGAATCAAGAGTTGATTATGTGGGATTAAAGAAAGCTTAGATTTGACAAGCCTAATAGGATTAAGTCTGGGTCAAGATCGAATCACATTAAGATGTGACTCGATCAAGTCAAAACCTAATTTGGCTCTATAGTTCGAGCCTGGATTGTAGGCTAATCCGATTGATTTTGATTCGATAATTTGGTGTCTAAGGTAAGTCTGGTAGATATGATCGACTGATTTTTAATTGAGAGCTACTCAACCTGAATGTATTTTTGTAGAGTTAATGGCATATTTCTTCCACCGATCTCACTTATCAGATCATTTGTATCGACCCAGTTTTGATTTGAGGTGGCTAACAATTCAAGCCAACCCATGCCACTAAGTTAGTTATAATTGTTATGACTAAGTCAAGTCAAGTTTAAAGAGATCTAAATTAAATCTTTCTAAGAAAATATTAAATCTAAGATCTTCCATCATTGTAGATGTGCGGGCCCTTCTCGGGGTTGATTATTCACGACTGGATACAGTGGTTCAGTTGCACTAGAAAGATGCAACCATGGCTATTAGGCATTGGATGCTACAGGTTGGAGGATGGGTTGGGCTCAATATTCCAAATACAGTGAAGGATCCAATCAGAAATCTAATTCATGCAAATGGTGGATTTGACTTAACTAAAAAGTAGATCAATATTCCAGACATGGTGAAATTCATGAATTAGAGACTAGATTTGGGTGCACCATGATTAGAGAATCATTAGATAAGAGTTGTCCACTTATCAATTGATCCATCATCAATAACTATTAGATGAGGTGATGAGCCAGTCGATGGAACCGCATCACCCACTAAAAATCAATAATCATGAAAATTTTTGCATCTCTATCCAAGAAGTGTAGGGATGCGAGTAAATAGTAGGAGCTTAATTTATTTAAAAATAAAATTCTTAAATAAATTGATTAAGTCTAATTATAAAATTTAGCTACAAACTTTGACTCTCTACAGGAAGATATCTGCATCCAATCCACTAGCTCATATCCTGGATACCCATAGACTGATCAGACCCAACTACAAGAATTGGCTCCGAAACTTTAAAATTATTTTGGATTCCGAGAAGTTGACTCATGTGTTGGAACAGGATTCTCCCATCTTACCAATCCATCCATCTACTGATCAGAGAGCGTCTCTCGAGAAGTGGATGGATGAAGATAACAAAGCCAGGTATTACATGTTAGGCTCAATGTCTGATGAGCTCCAGTGCCAACATGACGACATTAAGACTAGTCACCAAATGTTGGCTCACCTACAAGAGTTGTTTAGTGAACAGAGTCGTGTAGCTAAATATCAAGTCACTAAGAGACTGTATAAGGCTTAGATGCGTGATGGGCAGTCGGTCCAAGATCATTATCTGATGATGATCAAAGACTTAAAAGAGCTTAAGAAGCTTGATGTTAAGTTAGATCAGGATCTGTAGATTGATATAATTCTACAATCCTTGAATGATGCATATGGGCAGTTCATCATAAACTACCATATGCCTAAACTTCAGAATACCTTAGTTGAACTCATGAACATGCTGGTTACTACTGAGCTTTCTATAAAAGGTTCTAAAGGCTTAGTACTTGCTGTGGAGTGGACTTCTTTCAAGAAAAAGTCTTTTAAAAAGAAGAAGAAGTTCGTGAAAAAGCAGAAGGTGGATGGTGGAAAGAAGAAGAAGGCAGAGCTGAAGAAGAAGGCCAATAAGAAAAAATATTTTTATTGCAATACTGATGATCATTGAAAGTGGAACTATCCTTTGTACCTGGCCATGCTGAAGAGCAAGAAGGTGATAGGTCCTTTTAGAGGTGTGCTCGTTATAGAATCTAATCTTATAATTTCTTCTGCATCCAGTTGGGTGCTTGACTCTGATTCTAGTGCTCACTTGTATACTTCTATGCAGGATCTTGAGGATAGCAGGAGGCTGAGAGATGGTGAGATGATCCTATACATTGGGAATGGAGCAAGTGTTGCTACCGTGATCGTGGGAACCTACCCTCAGTAATTACCATCAAAATTATATTTAGTTCTTAGGAACTATTTTTATGTGCCTACAGCAAGTAGGAATTTGATTTCTATTTCATGTTTAGCACAAGAAGGCTATGTAATTAATTTTCTTAAGGATCATTGTAATATTCTTTATGAAAAAAATAAAATTATAAGTGGTTTTCTTATCAATGGTCTCTATCAATTACATATTGATGTTTCTATTGTTAATATTGAGCAAAACGTGAATGCCATAGGATCAAAATGATCTAGGGATAGTCTAAATGATAGGTATCTATGGCACCATAGGCTAGATCATATAGCTGAAGACAGGATTAACAAATCAAAGAAATTCGGGCTATTGAGTCCATTGACTTTCGAGTCATATTCGATTTATGAATCATGCCTTCATGACAAAATGACCAAGCTCATTTTTATAGAACATGAAAAAAGGGCCATAGACCTACTTGTCCTAATACATACTAATGTATGTGATCCATTTGATGTACCGACTAGGAGTAATTATGTCTACTTCATCACCTTTATCGATGATTTATCTTGGTACGGGTATGTGTATTTGATGTGACATAAGTCTGAAGGTTTTGAAAAGTTCAAAAAATTCAGACTCGAAGTAGAAAAGTAAATAGAAAAACCCATTAAGATTCTTCGATCAGATCGAGGAGGTAAATACCTTAACCAAAAATTTCTTGACTATCTTAAGGATAATGGCACAGTCTCTCAATGGATCCTACCTGGAACACCTCAACTCAATGAAATTTTAGAATGGAGAAATCGGATGCTATTAGATATGGTCCGATCCATGATGAGTTTCACGAACCTTCCTAAGTTTCTTTGGGAACATAGTCTGATGATTGCTATATATTTATTAAATAGAATTTTCTCTAAGACCATTTCTGCCGCACCGTATGAGATATGGCATGGTAAAAAACTAAGTCTAAGTCATCTCAGAATTTGGGGTTATCCGGTCCATGTCAAGAGACAACAGGCGAACAAATTAGAGTCTAGATCCTTTAGAGCTTGATTTATTAGATATCCTAAAGAGTCATTAGGATATTATTTCTATCTTTTGGAAGATTATAATGTGATTGTGAGTCGACACGCCATCTTCTTTGAAAAATAGTTTATTCAAGATGGTGGCATCAAAATATAGATTAGACTCGAGGAGAAAATCTTCGATGAGAAATGAGCTAAGGAACCTATGGAACCCAATTAGATTGAGCCAACATAGACACTACCTCCTCCACCTTATAAATTGAGTAGAATTTTCCATCCTCCTGAAAGATACTTAGGTACTATCTCAGAAGATGTAGAGAAAACGTTCCTCACAGGAAATGGGGTTCATGGTGATGACCCCAAAACTTATAATGAGGTGATTTCAGATATCGACTCCGAGAAATGGTTAGAGGCAATGAGGTCAAAGATTGACTCAGTACATTCAAACTAAGTCTGGATCTTGGTAGATCCACCTGAAGGTATAGTACCTATTGGATGTAAATGGATCTTCAAGAAAAAGATAGGTGTCGATGAGAATGTAGAGATACTCAAAGCAAGACTCATAGCAAAAGGATATAGTCAGCGCGAAGGCATTGACTATCAAAATACCTTTTCGCCAGTAGCCATGCTCAAATCCATCCATACATTGTTTGCTGTTGCAATCTATTTTGATTATGAAATATGGTAGATGGACATGAAAATGGCATTCTTAAATGGATATCTTAAAAAAAATATCTATATGAAACAACCACTAGGTTCACATCCAGTGATATTATGCAAGCTGCAAAGGTCCATATACGTACTTAAGCAAGTATCTCAGAGCTGGAATGCTCATTTCAATGATGTAATCAAATTATTTGGATTCATCAAGAATGAGGAGAAGTCCTATATTTTTAAAAAGATCAATGGGAGCATTGTTGTCTTCCTTGTACTGTACGTGGATGACATCCTCCTAATTGGGAATGATATTCTTATGTTGACTATAATCAAAATATGGTTGTCTAAGAAGTTCTCTATGAAAGATCTAGAAGAGGCATCCTTTATTCTAGAAATTAAAGTCTATAGGGATAGACCAAATAGGATGCTGGGTCTCTCACAGAAAATATACATAAAGAAGGTGCTGAAGAGGTTTATCATGGAAAACTCCAAGGGGGCTTAGTATCCTTCAAACATGGCATTCATCTCTCCAAGAAGATGTGCCCTAGCACACTTGAGAAGATTGAACACATGAGCAAGATCCCTTATGCTTTAGCAATAGGGAGCCTCATGTATGCCATGCTATGTACGCGATCTGATATTGCCCATGCTGTGAGTGTCACGAGTAGGTATCAGTCAAATTCAGACGAAGAGCACTGGACTTCAATGAAATATATCCTTAAGTACTTGAGAAGGACTAAGGATATGTTTCTAGTCTTTGGTAATGGAGAACTCTAGGTCTAGAGGTATATAGACTCAGATTTTATATCCGACATAGATGATCGAAAGTTGATATCTAGAAGTCTATTTATTTATAATGGTAGAGCTATCGGTTGGAAGAGTTCCAAGAAGATGGTGATAGCAAACTCCACCATGGAAGCAGAGTACATCGCTACATCGAAAGCTATAAAGGAGACATTCTGGTATAAGAAGTTTGCCACAAAACTTGGAGTGATGTCATCAGATGCCATCCCTCTATACTATAATAATAATGGTACCATATCCCTAGCTGAGGAGCTGAGGTCTCACCAGAAATTCAAGCATATCAAGTGGTGATACCACCTCATCCACGATTACCTCAAGAAGGAATACGTCAAGATTAAGAAAGTCAATACTATAGACAATGCGACTAACCCGTTGACAAAGCTATTGAGCCAACAGAAGATCGAAGTCCATCTTGAGAAGATGGGACTTAGATTTATATCCATTGGCTTTAGATCAAGTGAAAGTTTATTAGATGTGCACCCTAGAAGCTAGATTGGCTAAACATTTGTAATATACTTCTAAGGGCAATTTTATAATTTTATCATAGTGTGTATTTAAAGTGTCTATAATACATCCTTTAAGTTAATGGTAATGATAATTCATATTTTCAAGAGTTGAAAATTTAAGACATGAATTTTCATAATTAACTCATAAACTGCTTCCGACCGTAAGATCATCATGAGGATAGTGATTGATCCGGAAGATTGGTATACGATCACTTTCTTAGAATAGATGTGTCTTAAATCTATGGTGTGAAGACATTGGAGTGAGAGTACAGATACTCGTTAGAGAACAAGGACACTGAGCATGACCACCTCGAGCAGTCATAAGAAAGTCTACCTTCTCGTCGATGACTGGCTCGATGCTGCAGTGGTGTATCTAGTTCTTTAACCTGAGATGCATCAACAGTTCACCTTGAGGGTGTTAAAGTTTGACTACACCATAACTTGGTATCCTAGCCATTCGAAATCCTGATGTGTATGTTGGCTATAGCATGTTCATTGTAGGAATTAGATTGCACTAATAGGAAATCTATCTAGTTCGATAGATGAGGAGCAGCCCTATGATAACCATGAGATTGAGTCTATAAGCCCATGGCCATGACAGAGTGAAGATGATAGAAAGAGTTTCTATTAAAGTTTTACATTGAACTTGAATCAAATGATTAATTCATATAACGAATATTGGGTTTGACGAGTTCACCTTAACCCTAATCCAGTCGGAGCTCAAGATAGAAGAACTCAATCATATAGGCAGCTGCACCGAGAGGTTCGCTTTTGGTTCAAGATATAATATTTTTTATATAATCAAATTTGATTTTAATTTATCTATTAGGTTTATAGATGGCTATCATACTAATAATTTATTCATTATTTTTTTAGGCCATTCTTTGGTGGTGGTGAGGCAAGGATAAGGTCCATTGAAGAACCTCACCCTTAAGCATTGGAGACATGAGCACAAGGGATAGCATCTTCGCATCGAGATTTTGTCAGGCTATACCAGGCCAATTAGGGGAAGGTGTGAGCCATGGCAGACTGAGCTGGGCATCATTTGCCATAGCTTTACCTCGATAATGCTCTTCGATTAGCATTAGATTATACGGCCTTAGAGAAAGATCTTCTATAGCTACTTACAAATACAATAATATTTATTTAAATATTTAATTAGCATTGTAATTTTATAATATTTGTTAATGGTGGGCTATACTTGATATTATTGATTTTAAGCACGATCGCATGTGGTGAGCTGTAGATGATCATCTATTTAAGGAGTATTGGCATCACATTTATCACCACTGGTATGCTGTAGTGCATGACTAGGAGGTGGAGGTAGCACATGAAAGGAATATGCCCTCAAGCCAATTTATTTTTGGGATATTCTTAGTCTTTCAGACTCATGTAATGACATTTTTTAATAAATAAAGATATTTATTTCATCATATGCAGTGTCTTATTATTTATTTAAGATTATGATGAACTCTATAAATTAGGGCTATGGTTTTAGGATTATGATGAGATCATACTAGTGAGATCTAAAATCTTAAAATCTTAATTTAAATATTCCTAGTCGATGGGACATTGAGTTAGGGATCAATGTTTTTTGGTAAGACTAGCACATTCTTTGTATGCTCGATTAAGAGGATGATTGATCTCACAATAACTTATGTATGACACTAATACAAGAATGTGGGTGCTCATTAGAGAATGAGTTCACTGAATTGATCCAAATTGAGAATATCTAATGGAGTCTTATCTACATGTCAATAGATGGTTCTCATAGTGGAATTTGTGCATGTAATCCTTTGACCTGAAACTACCATAGAATCTTATATATATAAATCCATATTTTGGTTCATACTCATTCATGACTTAGTTATGTACGGGATGATCTAGGATATGGTAGATTATATATATGAAGATTGTGAGTAGGTTAACAAGGAATCGATCACTCCTGGTAAGAGGAAATAGCATCCTACCTGCTTCAAACAAATAATGATTCAGGAAGACTTTGATCAAAGCATGATGAAAATTAGAAATGGTTTCTAATGTTTCATTAAATGAATCATTATCATAAGATTGAAAGAGAAATGAATATGATATTGGGATTGACATATTTCCATACCCAGAGTCATATTCAGGATGCAGGAAGATCGAAGGATCTAGTTGCATGGTAATTTTCACTGAAGGATATTTTTGGTATTTTCATCAAAATTTCACATCTTCCAGGAGTCATGATACGTTGCTAGACGTCAATCATGTCTTGTGGGTTTGATCAAATTAAAATTTTAATTTGATCATTAAATTAGAAAGTGTTCTAAATTAAGTCAAATTGGGTTGGCTAGTTTTGACCTAAATCGGTTTGGTTGAGTTCTAACCAGATTAGGTCAAATCACACCCTGACTCACTGCTGGTTAGATGTGGAACCCAATGGGTCACACACAAAGAGAATTGATTAAGGGTCTAATTAGATTAGACCATGTTTTTGCAAGATGAATATGCTAGCACATATAGCAAACCCTAGCACCTAGGATTCGAATTGGATTCGAATCGGCTTCCGATTTGGGCTAATTTAGATCCGATTTGAGCCAAATAGGATTTGGTCTTGAGTTGGATTAACCTAGATTGATTGGGCTTCAGATTGGGTGCCACATACCTACATCCCACGTGCCAGAGAGTCTCTCTCTTGCACGTGGGAAGTCTTTCATGCGCAAAGGACTCTTTGGCGCATGGAATAAGATGGCGCCTACCTTCTTTGACTTTTTCCATATGTTATGTCATGTAAATATTTTTTAATTGGCATGGACATCTGATATGGGGCATAGAAGAGTCCTTCTATAGATGAAATACTTCTTTTTCCTTTTAAATTTTTTGCCCAGGATGTTTTGTCGCCCAAGACCCCTTGCCGCCCAAGACTCCATGCCGCCTACTCCTCCTTGACGTCTCTTGGACTAAGTCAAAGTCTCTTGGGACTTTGACTATTCAAAGTTTATCTCCATGCCTTCTTGCTGATTGGGCATCCCTTTTTAGAGCCATTGGATGGCCTTGTTTCATGATCTAATGGATGAAAAGGGTGGCGCCAAAGATGAATTATTGCGACTCTTCGTAAAAACTTACGTAGAATTAATCCAAGAGTCCTTCTGCTTTAAGGCACCTCTTGGACTAAGTCTATATCTCATTTTTACTGATGAGGCATGAGATTGGCTGATGGGGCATGAGAATTTGATGAGGAAAGGGCATGAGATTTTTTGTTGGCACCCCTACGTACATTATAAATAGGGGTGCACACCAAGAGTCCATGTGAGTGAACATTATCTTTTCTTTCTTACAAGAGTTTCTTTTTATCCAATTTTCTTTCTTTCTTTCTCTTGTCTAGACCTTGTCATTATAAGGATAAGAAGTCATCTTAAGACTAAGAGATTAGGAAGGAAAATTAAGAAGACAAAAGAAAAAGAAAGATAGATAAGGAAAGGCAAGGAAGGTGACATAAAGGCTTAAGAAGGTCTTGCCCATTTAATTAAAGTTCTTATTATAAGAATTTTAATTATATAAATCAGAGGTGCTGGTGTCTTGGTCAAGTCTCTGTGTGGATCAACATTGGAGGGTGAACACGTGGGCACCTGGTGGAACCCCTGACGAACTACTACCGACGATCAGGGTCAATTTAGGGTTTAGCGATAAGAGGTATGTTCTAATACTTTCTTTTATATTACAAATGCATGTTATATGATTTAATTGCTAATAAGGTGGTCCTAGGGTTTGGGTTTGGTTTATTTGATTTCATGTTTTTGCTTTGAAATCCATGCTTCCGCCCTGTACACCAAATCCATCAGTGGTATCAGAGCAAGCCTTATTAGGTTAAATCATATAATGCTTTGCTTACAGTATAATGGCATAAATGAAAAATATGATATAATATTTTTAGCATATTTTTATTTATATGATGAGATCATATTCTTTTACTTATCATAATGAGATTATGTTGTATATATTATTCTGTAAAGGTTGCCCTGATATAGTGGAAAGTATTCACTATATAATGATGGTTGTCCTAGAATAATTATACATGAATTTTATCATAATTAATGCTATTAGGCATTTAGTTTGATTTAAATCAGTATGTACATCGAGACCTTTTAAATCCCTCTATGAAAAATTATATTAAGTTGTAGTGTAATTAATCTATAGCTGAATCAGTCAGGATGTCTAATTGATCTATCGGTGTCTAGGAAAATTAGTTCATGATTGGTAAAGAGAACATAATTTTTTAATTAGTTCCATTGTCTGACCTGGCCAAATTTATTAGTGTCCAAAGAAAGCAACCGGGGGGACTCTCATTTCTCTTCCATTTATCTGGTCGATTTGATTAATTTAATTCTAAATTGAAATGCTTAATATTATATTCACTACATTAAGGCCTTCCTTCATACTATTTTCTTATTATGTCCAGAACCATATTAGTTCTATTATGTAGCCACAAGATCTATCATAGGAAAAGATGTAATATTAATCTAGTGCATTGAGATGCTTACAGCATTTTGAATATACTATTTTATTGTGTAACCACAAAAGTAGTTATATTTCATTTTTGACTGTATAGAAATGAAGGGTTCTACTTAAACTAAAATATTAAAGTTTGTTGTGTTAACACAAGGCTATTAATGTTTTAGAGGCCAAAGTTTTTTGAGAATTGCATAAAATGCAATTGGAAAGAGTTTCCTATCTTTGAACTTATAACAAGTTTGTTGTGCAACCACATGACTTTTTATAAGGAATTAGGATCTTATTCTCACTAAGAAAATCAATAAGAGGGTTATGATTTTTAGTGGAAGACATAATTAAATTAAAGTCCTAATTTAATTATGTTTGTCATCATGAATTGTTTGCTTATGTATTGTTCTTTATTATGTAGATTAAATGGCTTCTTCACTTTCATTACGTTCAATTTTGGATTCAAATAAATTGACTGGTCAAAATTATGTTGACTGGTTGAGAAATCTTAAAATTATACTCAGTCAAGAAAAACTCTCCTATATTCTTGACACCCCTGATCCTAAGCCATTAGAAAATGATGCCACAGATGAAGATAAGTCCACATACAAGATGTGGCAAAATGATTTTCTTACTGTCAAATGCATCATACTTGCCTCTATGAATAATGAATTACAGAGGCAGCATGATAGCATGGACACTCAATCCATATTGCTCAATCTAAAAGAGCTTTATGGAGAGCATAGTAGGACTGCTAGATATGAGATATCTAAGCAATTATTTCATGCAAGAATGATAGAAGGAACATCCGTACAAAATCATGTTTTGATGGTAATTGACCTAATCACTCGATTAAGTCAATTAGGTTTTGTAATGGATGGAGAGTTAAGTCAGGATTTGATCCTGCAATCACTCCCAGAATCATTTTCTCAGTTTATCGTGAACTATCACATGAACAAACTGAATTCTTCATTGCCTGAGCTGTTAAATATGCTCAAGACAGCAGAAAGCCATATCAAGAAAGATAAGGCTCCTCTTCTTCTTGTGGAAGGGATCTCCAAGAAGAAGGCAGGCAAAAAGGGTTCAAAGAGAAGGTTGAATCCTAAAAGTGATATAAATAAGAAGAAAAAGAGGAAAAAGGTCTCTGGATAAACGACCTATTTTCACTGCAGCAAAGCAGATCATTGGAAGAGGAATTGCAAGGCTTACCTTGCAACCATAAAGTCTGGTGCAAATAATGCACCAAAAGGTATGTATGAGATACATACTATATTATCATTAAATTTTTTCATTTCAAATTCTTAAGTATTAGATACCGATTGTGATTTTCATATCTACAAATCTTTGCAGGGGCTGTAGAAAATTAAGAGTTTGAAGAAAGGTGACTTTAAGCTTTATGGTGCTGGAGGAGAATCTATCCAGGCAGAAGCTGTAGGGATAAATATATTGAAGTTACCTTATGAGAAGATCTTAGAGCTTACAAATTATTATTATATGCCTAAGATCATTAGAAATATTATATCTATACCCTTGTTATTAAAATAAGGTTATAGTCTTAATGTAACGAGCGAAGGTTGCTCGATCAAATATTCTAATGAAATTATTTATTTTGGCATATTTAGCAATGGTTTGTTGACTCTACATTTGGATAATAATATATTTCATATTGATGAAAATGGAAAATGTAAGAGAGATGACATAAATAATACTTTACTCTAGCATTGTCGATTAGGTCATATTAGTGAGGCTAGGATTAACAAGTTATACAAAAAAAAGTTCTTTGATCCTTTTGATTATGAATCATTGGGAACTTATGAATCATGCCTCATGGATAAAATGACCAAGATTTCATTTAGTGGACATAGAGAAAGGACAAATGAGTTATTAGGACTTGTACATACGGATGTATGTGGTCCTATGACAACTCAAGCTAGAGGAGGATACTCTTATTTTATTACATTCACTGATGATTTATCTAGGTTTGGATATGTGTATCTTATGAAACACAAATCAGAAGCCTTTGATAAATTTAAAGAGTATCAAAGTATGGTCAAAAATACAAACTGGACAATGTATAAAAATCCTTCGATCTGATTGAGGAGGAGAATACTTATCTAGTGAGTTTCTTGACTATCTTAAATTTAAAGGGATTCTCTCTGAATGGACACCTCCTTATACACCGTAATTAAATGGTGTAGCCGAAAGAAAAAATCATACCTTATTAGATATGGTACGGTCCATGATGTGCTTCACTGATTTACCTATTTCCTTCTGGGGTCATGCTCTGGAGACTGCAATTTACATCTTGAATAGAGTACCTTCTAAATCTGTATCTAGTACTCCATATGACATATGGAGAAGTAAGAAACCTAATCTTAAGTATCTTAAGATATGGGGTTGTCCAGCTTATGTCAAAAGAAATTTTGGACATAAACTTGATGCTAGATCAGATAGATATCTATTTATAGGATATCCTAGAAATAGTATAGGATATTTATTCTACCATACTATTGAACAAAAGGTATTTGTAAGTAGGTATGCCATTTTCATGGAGAAAGAATTTATCCTAGAAAAGGGCAGTGGCGGAAATATTGAACTTAGTTAAGTTCAAGAAAATCAAATAGAAATTTCTCAACCATATAATCACATAAAAGAACCAGAACACATAACTCCTATCCATAGGTCTAAAAGAGTAAGAAATTCACCTGTAAGGTATGGATTTATTATTGAGAACAATGAAGCCCAAGTCATTGAGAATGACGAACCTCTGACCTATATGAAAGCAGTCAAAAGTAAAGACTCTTACAAATGGTTGGCTGCCATGCAATCCGAAATAGAATCCATGCACACCAACAAAGTATGGACTTTGGTTGATGCACCAGAGGATATAAATCCTATTGGATGCAAATGAATTTTTAAGAGAAAGATTGGAGCTGATGGTTAAATTGAAACCTATAAGGCTAGATTGATGGCTAAGGGTTTTAGGCAAAAACAAAGGATTGATTATGATGAAACATTTTCACCTATCGTCATGCTCAAATCTATTCAGATTATGCTTGCTATAGCAGCATACCACGACTATGAAATATGGCAAATGGATGTAAAGACTGCCTTCCTTAATGGTTTCCTTAAGGAGGAAGTCTATATGTCACAGCCAGAAGGATTTGAGTCAAATAAGAGACCAAATCAGGTATGCAAACTTAAGAGATCCATTTATGGATTAAAGCAAGCATCAAGGAGTTGGAACATCCATTTTGATGAAACAATAAAAGAGTTTGGTTTTATCAAGAATGTGGATGAACCATGTGTGTACAAGAAAACTAGTGGGAGAACAATAGTATTCTTGGTTCTATATGTAGATGACATACTCCTCATTGGGAATGATATCCCAATGTTACAATCAGTCAAATTATGGCTATCAAATAAGTTTTTCATGAAAGATTTGGGAGAAGCATCCTATATACTAGGAATAAAGATCTATAGAGATAGATCTAAGAGGATGCTAGGCTTGTCCCAATCAAGGTACATTGACTTAATACTGAAAAGATTCAGTATGGATGGGAGTAAAAGAGGTTATTTACCCATGAGTCAAGGCATACATCCCTTTAAAAAAATGTCTCCAAAGACACCAGAAGAGAGAAATAGAATGTGTTCTATTCCTTATGCTTCGGCTGTAGGATCAATAATGTATGCCATGTTATGTACAAGGCCTGATGTTGCTTATGCTTTAGGCATTGCAAGTAGATTTCAAGCTGATCCAGGAGAGGATCATTGGAAAGTTATGAAAAATATTCTTAAGTACTTAAGAAGGACTAAAGATATTTTTCTTATATATGGTGGTTCTGATCTTAAACTAGAAGCATATTCTGACTCTAGTTTTCAATCAGACCCAGATGATAGAAAATCCATTTCAGGGTATGTCTTTACTCTGACCAGTGGAGCAGTGAGTTGGAAGAATACTAAGCAGCTAACTGTAGCTAACTCAACCACTGAAGCAGAATACATAGCTGTAAGTAAAGTGGCCAAGGAAGCTATCTGGATGAAGAAGTTCATCACTAAATTAGGTGTTATTCCTAAAATTGAGAATCCAGTACCACTTTACTATGATAATACTGGAGCTATAGCTCAAGCAAAGGAACCAAGGTCTCATCATAAATCTAAACACATTTTGAGATGCTTCCATCTCATTCGAGAAATTATTGAAAGATAAGATGTGGTCATAGAATGAGTGGATACAAAGAACAACATAGCAGACCCATTCACTAAGGCTTTACCACTGTAACTGTTTGATCGCCACCTTGATTGTATGGGATTAAAATATAAGGGTGATTGGCTTTAGTGCAAGTGGGAGATTGAAAGGAATATGCCCTCAAGCCAATTTATTTTTGGGATGTTTTTTGTCTTCCAGACTCATGTAATGACATTTTTTAATAAATAAAGGCATTTATTTCATCATATGCAGTGTCTTATTATTTATTTAAGATTATGATGAACTCTATAAATTAGGACTATGATTTTAGGATTATGATGAGATCATACTAGTGAGACCTAAAATATTAAAACCTTAATTTAAATATTCCTAGTCGATGGGACATTGAGTTAGGGATCAATATTTTTCGATAAGACTAGCACATTCTTTATATGCTCGATTAAGAGGTGATTGATCTCACAATAACTTGTATATGACACTAATACAAGAATGTGGATGCTCATTAGAGAATAAGTTCACTAAATTGATCCAAATTGAGAATATCTAATGGAGTCTTATCTACATGTCAATAGATGGTTCTCATAGTGAAATTTGTGCATATAATCCTTTGACCTGAAACTACCATAGAATCTTATATATATATAAATCTATATTTTGGTTCATACTCATTCATGACTTAGTTATGTACGGAATGATCTGGATATGGTAGATTATATATATGAAGATTGTGAGTAGGTTAACAAGGAATCAATCACTCCTGGTAAGAGGAAATAGCATCCTACCTGCTTCAAACAAATAATGATTCAGGAAGACTTTGATCAAAGTATGATGAAAATTAGAAATGGTTTCTAATATTTCATTAAATAAATCATTATCATAAGATTGAAAAAGAAATGAATATGATATTGAGATTGACATATTTCCATATCCAGAGTCATATTCAGGATGCAGGAAGATCGAAGGATCTAGTAGCATGATAATTTTCACTGAAGGGTATTTTTGGTATTTTCATCAAAATTTCACATCTTTCGAGTAGTCATGATACATTGCTAGACATCAATCATGTCTTGTGGGTTTGATCAAATTAAAATTTTAATTTGATCATTAAATTAGAAAGTGTTCTAAATTAAGTCAAATGGGGTTGGCTAGTTTTGACCTAAATCAGTTTGGTTAAGTTTTAACCAGATTAGGTCGATCACACCCTGACTCACTACTGGTTAGATGTGGAACCCAATAGGTCACACACAAAGAGAATTAATTAAGGGTCTAATTAGATTAGACCATGTTTTCAAGATGAATATGCTAGCACATATAGCAAACCCTAGCACCTGGATTCGAATTGAATTCGAATCGGCTTCTGATTTGGGCTAATTTAGATTCGATTTGAGCTAAATAGGATTTGGTCTTAAGTTGGATTAACTTAGATTGATTAGGCTTCAGATTGGGTGCCACATACCTGCATCCCACACATCAGAGAGTCTCTCTCTTGCATGTGGGAAGTCTTTCATACGCAAAGAACTCTTTGGCGCATGGAATAAGATGGCGCCTAACTTCTTTGACTTTTCCCATATGTTATGTTGCATAAATATTCTTTAATTGGCATGGCATCTGATATGGGGTGCAGAAGAGTTCTTCTGCAAATGAAATACTTCTTTTTCCTTTTAAATTTTTTGCCCAGGATGTTTTGTCGCCCAAAACCCCTTGCCGCCCAAGACTCCATGCCGCCTACTCCTTTTTGACGTCTCTTAGACTAAGTCAAAGTCTCTTGGGACTTTGACTATTCAAAGTTTATCTCCATGCCTTCTTGCTGGTTGGGCGTCCCTTTTTAAAGCCATTGGATGGCCTTGTTTCATGATCTAATGGATGAAAAGGGTGGCGCCAAAGATGAATTATTGCGACTCTTCGTAAAAACTTACGTAGAATTAATCCAAGAGTCCTTCTGCTTTAAGGCACCTCTTGAACTAAGTCTACATCTCATTTTTACTAATAAGGTATGAGATTGGCTGATGGGGTGTGAGAATTTGATGAGGAAAGGGCATGAGATTTTTTGTTGGCACCCCTACGTACATTATAAATAGGGGTGCACACCAAGAGTCCGTGTGAGTGAACATTATCTTTTCTTTCTTACAAGAGTTTCTTTTTGTCCAATTTTCTTTCTTCCTTTCTCTTATCTAGACCTTGTTATTATAAGGACAAGAAGTCATCTTAAGACTAAGAGATTAGGAAGAAAAATTAAGAAGACAAAAGAAAAAGAAAGATAGATAAGGAAAGGCAAGGAAGGTGACATAAAGGCTTAAGAAGGTCTTGCCCATTTAATTAAAGTTCTTATTATAAGAATTTTAATTATATAAATCAGAGGTGCTGGTGTCTTGGTCAAGTCTCTATGTGGATCAACATTAAGGGTGAACACGTGAGCACCTAATGGAACCCCTGATGAACTACTACCGATGATCAGGGTCAATTTAGGGTTTAGCGATAAGAGATATGTTCTAATACTTTCTTTTATATTACAAATACATGTTATATGATTTAATTGCTAATAAGGTGATCCTAGGGTTTGGGTTTGGTTTATTTGATTTCATATTTTTGCTTTGAAATCCATGCTTCCACCCTGTACACCAAATCCATTAGCACGGCAATAGCCATATAAAAGCATCAATATCGAGAATTTGGCTATCATATGCTGCATGTACGAGGATCCGACATATTAGATAATTTTTTTTTATTAGAATTTAATAATTAAATTTTTTATTTTTAAATTTAGTTACTTACTAACTAATTTGACTATTAACTATGCAAGATCGACGTACCAAAAATGCTACGAATCAAGCGAGACAGACAATCTCACATTGTGGGGGTTCGAGGCCATTCGCTCGCCATATGGAGCAGATAGTAAGTAACTTCTATTTATCATATTTTAACTCTTTAACTATTTAAATTTTTTATTAATTATTCTTAAATTATAGAGAGATTTAAAGAGTAACGAGTTTTCTGGTAGGATCGAGATTTACTAGCAGACCAATCAACGACGGTCAGGAGATTGGACAGTCGGAAGCTAGGAGCTTTATGTAAGTTTTTTTAACTATTTTTTTATTAGCATTTTGATTTTTAGTAAAAACTTAGAATAGCTATAAATTTAATTTTCAGGATCGTATGATAGACATTAGATCCCAGCCTATCCCAAAGGGCTCGACTACATCCATAAATGATGAGATCTATGATCAAGTGCTTGGTACGAGATCCTGTTATATTAAGAGACTAAGGCATAGGATCAGAGCTTCTACATCTTCACGTTCGTCCAAGGCTAACATCCATACTACCTATGATGTCCGATTGGTGGAGATACAGAGACAAATTGTTAAGGATCGGTAGTGAGCTACTGAGTTGACTGTATGCATAAACAAGTACCAGCTATTCTAGATATAGATGATGGAGTGGATGGCGCAGATGATGGAGCTAATGAGGTAGCAATAAACCAGTCCGAGCACCTCTAGGTGCTATCCTCCTTCAACCCATTTTCTTTCTTCAGATATTATCGATGCTTGACTGCCAGCGGCCTATTTTTGTATATTTTTATTTTTATTTTGGATCTTTTGTATTTACAAAAATATTTTTTATAATTATATTTTTATATAATAAAATGATGAAATTTATTTCTAAATGATAAGATGAAATTTATTTATGAATTTATTTTATAGATTTTTTTTATTTTAATTTTATAAATTAAAAATATAAATATTTAAATATAAATTATAAAATATATTTATTTATATTTTTAAAAAAATAATTTATGATGTAATTATTTATGATGAAATATTTTCATCAAAAAATTTATTATTTATGATGAAATATTTTCATCATAAATAATTTATTATTTATGATGAAAAAATTCATCAAAAATATAAAATTATTTATGATAAAAAAATTCATCATAAATAAAACATTATTTATGATAAAAAAATTTTATTGCAAATAATAAATTATTTATGATGAAAATATTTTATTAAAATAAAAATTATTTATGATGGAAATATTCTATCATAAATAATTAGTTATTTATGATGAAATATTCTTAATTATAAATAATTTTTTATTTATGATGAAATATTTTTTATCAAAAAAACTATTATTTATGATGTAGAATTTTGGTTTTTCATCAAAAATATTTTCATCATAAATAATTTAATGAATAAAAAAATTTAAGGAAAATGAATCATCATAAAAAACTTTTATTAGTGATGAAAATTAAATTTTCATCGCTAATTATTATCTATGATCCAATTTTTTGCGATGAAGAATTAGCGATACAAATTCTATTGCTAATAATTATTAGCGATGAAAATTAATTATTTATGACGAATTTTTTGCATCGCAAAAAATGGGTTTTGTTGTAGTGTCTTTTGGGCTGTTGCGATTGGAAAGGATCCGAGAATCTCCATTCCTCACTACATGAAAGGCCAAGGGTTCATTATCGATGCTAGGGGAGTCGATGGCTGACATTGAATATTTGAGTTTTGTTGACACTGGTCATACCTCTGCATGAGCTTAGTTGCATCTTGCAGCATAGTCGGCTAATAATATCCCTATTAGAGCACATTACGGGCCAAGGCTCTGCCCTTCAAGTGATTGCCACAAATGTCTTTATAAACTTCTCATAGAGCGTAGTTGGCTTCCAAAGGTAAGGCACCGAAGGAGTGGCAATGAATAAAACCTCCTAGATAGCTTTCCCTCGTACATTAAATACCAAGGTGCTTGGAATTTCAACTTCTCAGCTTCATCTCGATTGGAAGGCAAGGTTCCATCCACCAAGAATCGAATAAGTAGATCCATCCAACATGGTTCAGTCTATTTGCATGATTAAAGCCTCTTCAATACTCAAATGATCAAGTATCTCTATGTATAAGCTTCTTTGGAGGTCAGTCACTTCAAGAGTGGCTAGTCGCCATAGGAGGTCTGTTGGAAATCAGGTATTTCGCATGCTGATTTTTGATGATTACCCTAATCATAGCAGAAGTAGATTTTAAAATAATTTTAAATCTAATCTAAGCATGGTGATTATAAATCACAACTATCGAGGATTGTCTAACATGCATAAATAATTTAATTACATAGAAATGAAATTATAAATAGCAAGGAAGATGGTATACCTAATGCTTTTCTCTTCTTTCTTAAACTAGATCAATCGGATCTATGGGGCTCCTATCGTAGCCGAGCACACGCCCGATCTCTACTGGTATCCACATAGAGATGTCCTAATCAGAACCTTGAAGACCACTGGGGTGCTAGCTCCCTTGCAGGCTTTGTTCTTCGGCTTGGATTTGGATCTATTTCTCATAATAGTTCACTAGCAACTTTAAGGAAATTGAAGCAAAATCAAGAGCAATCAAGAACCCTTTCTTGATTCTCTTCTTCCTCTCTCTCAAAGGCCTCTCTCTTCTCTTAGATCTGATCTAAAGGAGGGAGATATATGGGGTGTGGAAGGGAGGAATGGTGGCGGTATTAAGGAAGGAAAAAGGGTGGTGCAGCAACTATGGAATGAGAAAACCAAATCGTTTGTGCTACATGACCCAAACCCCTTTATATTTATTTTGTCGCACAAAACAAACACCTCCACACCAACTTCTGATAAGAATTAATCTTTAACTTGAAAGAACAAATTAGCACACTGGATCGGATCGGATTAGATACAGCAGAATTCAAAATTTTTAAATCCGATCCAGCATGCGATTCATAGATCTAAATAGAAAACAAGAGTATGACATGTATACTAAAGCATGCATTCAAGGGGTGATCACATTATCTTGTGCGGGTAGATGATCTCTGTAGTTCGATGATCTAAACTCAATCTTGATCCACTGTTGAGCCATGCATGCGTCTGGCCTTTATAGGTATCCACTCGAGCTCAAATCTTGATGTCTTCTCTGGCTTTGATCTTCCTTCAGCAAGTCAAATCTAGATCTTTTGGATCTACCTTCGATCTGATCATCAGTAGCAACTCAATCAGCACATGATCTCTTCTTCTTCTTTTCTTGCACAGACAGTACTTGACCCTTCGAGTACTTCGATCAGCCCAACTTCTTTGGGCATGGGAGAAGGACAGAAAGTAGAGAGGAGAGGGAGGAGGCATAGGAGAAGAGAAGCAGGGCTCTGGCTGTTTCTAAAAATCAATGCTAAACCATTTAGCAAGTTTTCTATTTATAGAAATAGGAAACTAGGAGTCCTTGGGCTTTAAGTCATTAACCAGGTCAAAGAGTTAAAGCAAAAGAACTCCTAGAAGAGATCTGGTGCCCCTTCTCTATTTCCACGTTATTTTGTTGAACAAAATTCACTAGGGGCATGCACCACCCTTATCTAGATAAGCATGGTTGGCACCCCACAAACTCCTCCTCTCTTTGAAGTTTAAATCCAAAACAAACTCTAACTTATCTTATGTGGATCCCATTCAAATTAAGCTCTTATCTTCATCCACAAGGGCACATGCTAGGAAGAAGTCAAGAGGGCGTGCACCCTCTTATTCTCTCTCTCAGATGCGCATGCCCCTAGAGAAAATCTAAAGGGCGTGCACTCCTTACTTCAGTGCACAAAGAGGAATAGAAACGAGAAGGGGGCGGCCTACACATGGCGCCCCCTCAAGCCCCCTCAAGCTTATCCAATAAAGAGTCCCAAGGCATACCAACTCTTCGTGTCCTTGCAAGCCAAATCTAATTTGGCTTAACCCTATCCAATAGAAAACTCAAAGCAAGAGAAATTGGTTTCAATCATGTGCTAGCATGATTTCTTTGAACCTAATAGGATCTAATCCAAACCCAATTAGGCTGTATTAGTCCAATTGAAACATCCAAGATCAAAACTCTTGATTACATGACCCCATTGGGTTATTTCTACATGGTAATGGGATATGTCATGATCTCCATCATTAGCATCATCGAAACTCTTTTTGATAGATTAAAACTCTTTTTAATTCATCCAATTAGAATTATTGATCATCAAGATAATTCTAATTAATCCCACAATTAACTAGTAACACCTAGCAGTATGTAGTAGCAATCCATCAAAATTGAATAAGAACCTCTCAGTGTAATTATTATGTGATTCTGTTCTTCTATCATGAGTTTGAATAGGACAAAGATTAAGACTAAGTCGTCAAATCTCATGCCCGTCGTATGATGGAATCAATCGATTTGAGTCTGATGTGAAATTCTAATAGAAACTTCTTTCTATTATTTCACACTGCCATGGCCATGGACTTTAGGACTCAATCTCATGATCTTCATAGGACTACTCATTCTCTTCCGAGGTTGATAGATCCCATCTTGGTGCAATCTAATATTCCTATAATGAACATGCTACAACCAACATATACCTCAAGATTTCATATGACTAGGAGATCGAGTTATGGTATAGTTAAACTATAACACCCTCAAGATCAACTACCAATGCACCTCAGGTTAGAGAACTAGACACATAACTATAGTAATGAGCATATCACTAATGGGAAGGTAGACATTCTTATGACTGCTCGAAATTGATCATACTCTGTACCCTTATTCTTAACATACCCTTATTCTTAACAAGCACCTGTACTTTCACTCTCTAGTATCTCTATACCATAGATTTAAGACTCATCTACCTCAGAAAGAGATCGTATGCCAATCTTTTGGATCGAGCATCATCCTTGTGATGATCCTACAATCGAGAGTAGTTTATGAGTTAATTATGATAACATATCTCAAATTTTCAACTCTTGGGAATATGTTATCATATCCATTAATCCAATAGATAATTCACAAACATAATTAAACATAAATATGAATGATAAAATAATTTAAATTTTATTAATAAGTTAAATATTATAAAATATTCTCATAAAAAATTTTATTTGTGTCGGTCAATCTGGCTTCTGGGGCATACATCAAACAAACTTTCACTTGATCTAAAGCTAATTGGTTACAAATCTAAGTCCCACCTTCTCAAGGTGGATTTCAATTTTTTGCTAGTTCAAAGACTTCATAAGTAGGTCAACCATGTTGTCCGTGGTGTCGATTCTCTTTATCTCAACATATCCCTTTTCGAGATAATCGTGAATGAGGTAGAACCACCGCTCAATGTGCTTAATTTGTTCTTTGTGCATGCAATAAATATAAGAAGGTCATAAGAGTAAAATATGGTGCTCTAAGTATGCAAGAGAAAGAAAAAATGCACAACTAAGAATTTCCTGAATGATTCAAAGATCATGTAAGCAATTATATATTTTTGCCTTGTGCAACTTATTTAAACATGTTTACTAATTAGGTATCATCTCCTTAATTAGATATGGAGATTATCACTCGGTGATGTGAGCTCTGAAGTGCGTACTCTTTCAATGGACCCTAATCGTACCATGCATGAGTATAAATAGCTCGTCATTAACGGCTACAAGTTTAATATTCACAGCAAGTCCATAAATATAGCAACATAAAATAGTAGCATGATGTTGATCACCACCACTAGGTGTTATGCTAGCTCGAGGGATTCACAGTCTCATATGGAGGATTTAAACTATTATGGCATGGTGGAGAAGATATTCATCTTGGACTATTATTCTAAAAGAAGGATTACGTTGATGAAGTGCAATTGGTTTGACACCTTATCATAGTCAAGGATGAAGACTGATGAATGTGGTTTTACTCTCGTTAACATGCGATGCCATCTCTGTACTAAAGAATCATGTATACTTGCCTCCCAAGCTAGTTAAGTCTTCTACGTTAGTGATCCCTTGGAGCCTCAATGGGATGATATTGTGAGGATGGTGCCTAGGCATATTTTTGATGATACCAAAGTTGATGATGATGTTGGACCATGCATGCAAAGTCTCCTCTAGGACAAAACTTATCTGGTACTATCGAGATCCTAGATATATTTGTTAGGAGCGATGGTGATGTCCATATTGTAGATGCCACTAAGCGATTACTTTAACATTCTGGTATAAATATTAGAGTCTATTTATTGATGCTATACTAATATTATTGTTCAACATATAATATTGGTTAATGTTCATTAATGTTGCAAGTCACGATGGCACCGAAATGCCATTTAGCTTTCACCCCCGTCTCTCGATAGATTACGCGAAGCATCGCATCTAAGTCGCAGTCGGAGCATACTCCATCTACCTCTGCATCGACTGCACATGAACCATCGACATCTACTCCACCACCGGCATCTACTCTACCATCGACATCTACTTCACTGGCATCTGAGCCTCCACCATCAGCCACATCTCCGACACCGACATCTAAGTGTACGTTTTTATTATGTTATTTATTTATTTATTTTATATAGTATTTGTACACATATATTTGCATAATATATTTTTATTATAGGTGCATCATTTAGTAAGATATTTTGCAGTTCCACATGCATACCACATGTGTGAAACCGCCAGCATCAGGTGATGGTGCAGTATGATGCAGAGGGGATGTCAGTAGGAAAGATTGTGCGAGAGATGCATTCATTTTTTGGAGTGCTTGTGTGGCAGTCTGACATCATTCCAGTATTGCCCATAGACTGGTGATTGATGGATGCTGGTGTCAGGGACTGAGTATAAGAGGAGATATGGATAAGTGTATCTTAATTATATTTATGCATTTGATATGTTTATACTTTGTTTGATTAGAATAATTTGGTAACTGATTTTTGATAACTTTTATGCAGAGGAGGTACGACTTTCCAAATCACGAGAGAGCTCGAGATGTCTGACTAAAGAAGATTCAAGAGTTGTACCAGGGCTACAAGATCAAGCTCCATAGAAGATGGCTCGAGCACCGACGAGACACTCTAGAGGAGCTTGTTCTTTAGATACAGGATTGTACCTTGAGTCAATGAGAGGGGATGGTTAGACATTGAAGGAGCCAAGAGTTCAAGATAAAATTTTTAATTTTTAAATTTTTTAATACACTTAAAATTATATTTAAATATTATTTAAATACTTATTATTTATTTAAATACTTGTTAGGCTACTTTCCATCAGAACCGGGAGAATCGGAAAGCCTAAAAGTACACGCACACTCTAGGTCGTGAGTCTATGGCCAGTCGTGTGCATAGAGAAGTAATAAATTTTGAATCTTTATTTATAAATTAAATTAATATTTTTTTATATATTTTTAATAAATTAATCTATTATTATAGTTGATAAGAGAGGGGGTGATGCTCAGCCGTAGCGAGATCTTTCGATACAGCCGTACGGATAAGAACAAACTGATGAATGCTGCGATCAGAAGGATTTTTGTAAGTAATAAATATATTAGTATATATGATCAGTATTATAGCATTTCTTATAAAATTTTATTTGAATTTATAATTATAGGAGTAGTTAGATGTGCTCGTGAGCGAGGGCCCAGACACCTCTGGCCCCCATGACTATCTATCTCAGGTCTTGGGGCTTTAGCACTCTAGGAGGATTCGATGCAGGCCCGAACATAAGCCGACGAGCTACTGATATGAGGTGAGGATCTCTTCACATGCTTCCGATGTCGTTAGTTGGGCACAACTTGAGGAGGTGTTCGCACAGATAGATCAAGCTACGTCACGGGCTGCTCATACTGAGGAGTGCACATCTCATCTAGAGGGCGTCCTGAGCATCATGCTAACAAGGCTCAGCTTGCATTTTGGAGAAGACTTCATGGGTCTTGAGGATATGTTGGTCAACGTTCCAACTCCAGCTCCTACAGCTCCAGTCCCTCCAGCTCTGGCTCCAGCTCCAGCTCCTCCAGCTCATGCTCCATCTTCCAACGACGATGACAACGATGATGAAGTAGATTTAGGAGACTTTTGATGTATTTTTTAAAAATATTATAATAAATTTTATTTGATAATAAAATTAGAGCATTTTAGAAATATTCTTATATTTATAATATTTACTCATATTTTTTATTGTGTTATATATATCTTTGCATTTATCAGGTAAAATATATAAAAAAATAAAAATTTTAAATTTTTTTATTATTCAAAAGCTACGGTAGTAATTGCAAAACTGCTGCCGTAAACATGCCAAGCAAGGCCATAAGTCACGTGCCAACTACTGCATTACACCTATGGCAGCAGTTTAAATACCGCTGCCATAGCTTAGGTCTATGGCAGTGGTTTGAAAATCGCTACCATAGCTTGGTCTATGGTAGCGGTTCAAAAACTGTTGCAATATCTCAGGCCTATGGCAGCGGTTTAGAAATCGCTGCCATATCGCAATAACCGCTGCCATAGGCCTACAGCGATGGCGACAGTGGCAGCTGTTAGAGAACCACTGTCATAGGCTACGACAGTGATTCAGAGAACCACTGCCATAGGCTATGGCAGTAATTTTTTAGGCTACGATAGTGGTTATGAACCGCTGTCGTAGCCTTGTTCTGTAGTAGTATTTTATAGAAAGATTTTATTTAGATCTCATCTTTAATTAGTCATAACTATTATGACTAACTTAATGGCATGGGCTAGCTTGAATTATTGGCAACCTAATTCAAAATTTAATCGATCCAATTGGCCAAATAAGTGAGATCGGTAAGAGGGATATGCTATTAACTCACCGTAAACTCAATCTATTCAAGAAGCACCCTATCAATGACTACCAGTCGTATCTGCTAGACTTACGTTAGACACCAATTTATCAATTTAGAATTGATCAGGTTAACCTACAATCTAGGCTCGAACTGCTGAGCTGAATTAAGTCTTAAGACGATCGATAACATATGGTTGTTAATCGATCTTGACCAAACTTACAAGTATTTAGGCTGGTTAAAGAGCACTCTTGATCCCATCCTAACCAACACTTGATTTGATTTGATCAATCACTCATATTAGACCTAATCAGGCTTCCCACATTCTGAACCCATGTATTATGAAATTATCTTAGATTTTTTAATTCATAATTATTAGATCTAGCCAATTTCATATCTTAATATTTTAATTAAGTGTAACAAGGGTTCATGCTTAGATGCCAAAATTATTTTAAATCTAAATATTATTCAAAGCATGAAATAATAGATCCTATGATTTTTGGATCTAGGATTTAGTAGAAAGTAAGTTTATCTTTTCATTGTTCTTCTTCATGAGAACCATCACAAGCGGCACCCCTACAAGCCTTAAGAGCATCCCATCAAATGAAAAGAGAGAGCCTTTAAATCCTTCTTTCTCGTATGACCAAACGGCCATGGTGACTATCTCATTTCGAGTACTATGCTACTATGATTTAAAACTAGATCTACACATACATATATCTCACATATGAAAATAGATCTAACCTAAACATGCTTTAAACATATACATCTCATATATTTTGAAAAACACATCTCATGCATTTGTAATCTAACACTATTTTTGATCTCATCAAAATTGTAATCTAAATCTATGAACCATCAATCTAGCTCTGATTCTAGTTGAAGGAACAAATTAGCATGCTAGATCGGATCGAATTAGATGCAACAGAATTCAAAACTTTTAAATCTGATCCAGCATATGGTTCATAGATCTAAATAGAAAATAAGAGTATAACATGTATACTAAAGCATGCATTCAAGGGATGATCACATCATCTTATGTGGGTAGATGATCTCTACAATCCGATGATCTAAACTCGATTAAGGTCCACCATTGAGCCGCACACGCACCTGACCTTTATAGGTGTCTACTCAAGCTTGGATCTGGATGATTTCTTCAATTTTGATCTACCTTCAGCAAGTCAGATCTGGATCTCCTGGATCTGCCTTCAATCTGATCATCGATAGCAACTCGATCAGTATACAATCACTTCTCCTTCTTTTCTTGCACAGACAGCACCTGACCCTTCGAGTGCTTCGATCAGCCCAACTCCTTTGGGCATGGGAGAAAGAGAGAGAAAGTGGAGAGGAGAGGGAGGAGGTGTGAAAGAAGAGAAGCAGGGCTCTGGTAGTTTCTAAAAACCAGTTATTATGTGATTCAGTTCTTTTATCATGAATCCCGACAAGACCGAGGTCAAGACTAACTCATCAAACCTCATGCCCATCATATGATAGAATCAATCGATTCAAGTTTGATGTGAAATCCTAATAGAAATTCATTTCTATTATTTCACAGTGCCATGCCCATGAGCTTTAGAACTCCATCTCATGATCTTCATAGGACTACTCCTCTACCGAGGTTGATAGATCTCATCTTGGTGCAATCCAATTCCTACAATGAATACGCGATAGCCAACATACACCTTAAGATTTCATATAACTAAGAGACCAAGTTATGGTGTAGTCAAATTATAATACCCTTAAGGTGAGTTGCTGATGCACCTCAGATCAGAGAACCAGACACACAAGTAATGTAGAAGATCACTTTCCTAGAGCTTAGAAGACTTGGAACCAGCAACCAATGGCTTCAAACTAGAAGAGGGTGGCAGCAAATAGGAGAGAGAGCGCCTAGATATGGGGGGCGGCCACACTATGGATAGGGTTTTGAAAAGGTGCCTAGGGTTTGATGGTGCCTAGAGCTTCTTCCTTCTAGGTGGTGGCTAGGGCTTGTCCAAACAATAGGGTGACAACCAAAGAGGGAGAGAGAGATTAGGAGAGAGATGGATTAGGAGAAAAGAGTTTTGTACTCTCTTGGATTCATGAAAATCCTAATACAGTATGTGTGTGTCTACATATATATATATATATATATATATATATATATATATATATATATATATATAAATATAGGCTAATATGACCCAACCCAAAAACTCCCATGGCTAACCCAATGAGATTAAGTTAAACCCAAGCCCATGTACACCCATGACTTGACTCAATCTCAACCTATGGACCCAAGCCTAGCCTAATACAGGTTAGCCCCTCAAAGCCCAAATCTACTAAACCCTGAAACCCTAAAGGCTGAAAGCCTTCAACCTAGGGACCAAATCAGCCCTAGTGAGCCCATGAACACCTCATGAGCTCTAAACCATGGCCTATACCTTGGCCACCTGATGCTTGGGAGCACCACACAAGCCTCTACAATCTCCAGCTTGGTGCCCTAAGCCATCAGTGAACTCCATCTTGTCCATCAAACACATCAATGCCACATATCTATAAAAGCTATCCCATAGAAGAATCTTCATCAGTGCATCAGCTAGATTCTTCTTAGTATGAACCTTCACTAGCTCCACCTTGCCATCCTCCACAAGCTCTCTAATCCAATGGTATCTAATGTCAATATGCTTTATTCTTGCATGGTAGATAGAGTTCTATGTAAGTAGGAGTGTACTCTGGCTGTCATAGTGCACCCTGATGGCCTTCTGTGCAAGGCTCGTCTCCAACGTCAATCCCTTTAGCCATAAAGCCTTTTTTGCTACCTCCATAATGCTGATGTACTCCACCTTAGTGGTGGATAAGGCCGTGATGGGTTGCAAGCATGATCTCCATGAAATGGGACCTCCATTCGAGCAAAACACGAATCCTATTGTCGAACGTCGGGTGTCCATATCTCCTCCAAAATCCGCATGCATGAAGCCCTCTATCAATCCTTGAGCCTCCTTGGACATGTTGGAGCATCCCTCGGCATCTCCTCACTATCCATAGTTATGCCAACTCCAACTATACTCACCAAATACCTGAAGATGCTCTTCAGTGCTCGCCAGTGCTCCCTACCAGGCTGCGGCATGAATTTGCTCATCTCACTTAATGCATGGGCTGTGTGCAGCCTATAATATATCATGATGCAAATCAAACTTTCCATACTAGCAGCATCTAGGACCCTCTCTATATCCCAAGCCTCCTCCTCAATATGCGGTGATATAGTCTTCAAAAGTTTGATGTTACCAGCAAGTGGCAGCGCTGTCGATTTGGCTTTCTTCATCCCAAATCTTTCCAAGACCTTTCAAATGTAACCACCCTAAGACAAATACAGCACCTTCTTGGCCTAATCTTTAAGGATTTCCATGCTTAAGATCTTCTTCGCTGGCTCCAAATCCTTCATCTTGAAATCCTGAGACAATGCCGCCTTCAGTTCCTGCATAACTTTCTTACTCTTGCATACTATCAGCATATCATATACATACAAGAGTAAGAACACCCTAGACCTATCCTACAGAGATTGAACATATACACAAGGATCAAATTCATACCTAAAAAGGCCGATACTCCTCATGAAGGTATCGAAGCGCTTATACCACTGCCTCGGTAACTACTTCAGCCCATACAGTGACTTCTGTAGCAAACACACCTTTCCTTCAGTTTCAGGCTCTCTGAACCCTGGTGGCTGCTTCATGTAGATGCTCTCCTCTAGATATCCATGAAGAAATGCCATCTTAACATCCATCTGCTCCAACTCCAAGTCTTGAGCTACGATGATGCTCAGCAGCATCCTAATCGATGTATACCTGATGATCGAAGAGAAAACTTTGCTGAAGTCGATGCCCTCCTTCTAAGAGTATCCTTTGGCCACCAATCTCATTTTATACCTGATACCTCCCTAATCTAAAGGCCCTTCCTTATGTTGGAAAACCCATTTGCACCTAATGGGCTTCTTTTCCTGTGGCAGCTGCACCAAACGCCATGTTTGATTCTTTTGAAGAGACTACATCTCCTCAGCCATATCTTGAATCCACCTATCTCTCTCTTGGCTCTCCATGGCCCCCTCATAGGTGTAGGGATCTTCATTTGCTATCACCAGGGCATATGACACCAAATCTCCAAAGCCTTACAATGCCGATGCCCATCCTTGATCCAACTCGCTTCTGCTAGACCTCCTAGCTTCTAACCCTCATTTTAGTCCTTGCCACCTATGGAGACTCTTTTGGTGAGTCCTCTACTTGAAACTCAAGTCCTTTCGGTGCACCTACAAATGGCAAAATAAAATAAGAGATTAGTTGTCCAGCACTGTCCTGCTGGACCGCCTACTACTGCTATCTTTCCATGCCATCTTATCTATGTAGAACTGAGTTTTCATCAAAAACCACATCCCTACTAATGATGACCTTCTTCTCCAAGGGATCCATAGCCAATACTCCTTAACACCTCATGGATATTTCAGGAACACCATCTTCTTTGCCTTGGCATCCAATTTGCTCTACTTACCAACACTGATGTGCACATATACCGTGCACCCAAATACCTTTAGATGGTTTAGGTTTATACTCCTTCCAAATCATTTTTTCTCTAGAATTTCTTCATCTAACCTGGTGTAAGGTGACCAATATACTAGATAATAGGTTGCATCCACTAAATCTACCCAGAACACTTAGGAAGCCCTATCTACAGCCTCATGCATTTTGCTTTTTCGATAAGGATCCTGTTCATTCTCTCGGCCACCCCATTTTGCTAAAGAGTTCTCCTCATCGAGAAGTATCTTTTGATTCCACACTCCTCACAAAAAACTTAAAACTCCTTGCTGGTGTACTCTCCGCTGTTGTTAGACCGCAAACATTTCATATTGCTACCCTATTCCTTCTCCATCTTGGCTTTCCAAACTTTGAATTTGGTGAAGACTTCTGATTTCTACCTCATAAAGTAGATCTAAACCTTCCTTGAGCAATCATCTATCAGGATCATGAATTATCTTGCTCCATTTTTGGCTAAAACCAAAGCCGGTCCCCTAGGGCTACACTACGAGCTATGCTGACCGCAAACTAAACTCTTCTTTGTTTTCTCATCTGGCATGGATCATAAAGCTCTAAAACTCCACCACCCAAATTAGAGATTAGTTCTTTTTTGCTCAGCTCCTTTAGCCCCTTATATCCCATGTGGCTCAGGTGGTTAATGCCACAAAAGATAAGGCCCCTGCTGATCCTGCACTGCTACAGCTGTATCAGATCCACTAGTCACCATAGATCCCTCCATCCTGTAAAGATTATTTTCTAGCCTCCTTCCTCTCATCACTACCATGGCTCCATTAGAGATGTTCAATACTCCACTCCTGGCATGACTGCTGAAGTTGTAGCTGCTTCACTTCAGGTAGCCCAATGACACTAAGTTCTTCTTTAGCTCCAGTATATGCTTCACGTTCGTGAGAGTCCGCACCATCCTACCAAACATCCTCATCCTAATCATCCCAATACCAGTGACCTGGCAAGGATGATCATCCCTAAGTATCATACTTTCCTCATCAATCTTAGTGTATGTAGAAAACCAAGACCAATTCGGGGTATAGTGATATGTTGGGATAAAATGACCCTTTCACAGACCAGCGCGGCCACTGGTGATTAGCCAGGAATAAGGAACAAGCTCCTAGAATTAATGTAGAAGCACAAAAAATAGATTCAAGGAAGAGTAAAGAGAGAAAAAGAGTATAAGAGTTTTTCAGAAGAAAAGAACTTTTATTTCAATGTATACAATCTTTGATCTATGTCCAGTATACTTTACAAAAGGGTCAAGCCCCAAGTTCATAGAAAAACTTTCCAAATCTAAACAACCCACGTACACAAACTGATCTCGCAACACTAAGCCAGCCCAGTCCTACGACTGGATCAGCTCATAAATTCACTGAGCTGACTTAGCTATGTCTTGTGCTAGCAATCCCAAAAATACTACTTTCTATCTGAATTTTCTTAGAGACATAGCCAACCTAGTCCTGGACTGAGCCAACCCAGCTTTCAACTTAGCCGACCCAGTCTTAGGGTGAGCTGACTAAGTTTCTGTAACTTGCTTATCCAGACTGATCTCTTTGCTGGCTTGCTCCCATCTTACCATGACATTTCTTCTCATGTTCTCAAGACTTGAGAGCACCACACCTAAGCTCACATTCTCTATCTTGGTGCTTCCAAGTCCTTGTGAACTCATCTCTTTCTTGCAGATCCATCCGTACCACACATCTAAAAACTATCTCTAAGGAGTACCTTCATGAATGCATCAAATTGATTCTTCTTGGTATAGACCTTCATTAGTTCCACTTCATCTTCCTCCATTAGCTCTTTGATCCTATGGTACCTCATGTCTATATGCTTTATGTGCATATAATAAACTAGGTTCTATGTAAGCAGTAGAGTACTCTGACTATCACTATGTAGTGTAACCTTGCTATGCTTCACCTCCATCTTAACAATCAGCCTCCTAATATACTCAACCTTGCTATGCACTTCATCTTCCTCAAAGAGCTTTCTTTGTAGCCTTAGTCATTCTAATATACTCAATCTCTATAGTAGACAAGACCATGATTGGTTGAAGGGTTGATCTCCAAGACACTGATCCACCAAACATGCTGAAGAGATATCCAATAGTAGACCTCCTTGTATCAAGATCATCAGTATAATTTACATCTATAAATCCTTCTAGAGGATCTGAACCTCCACATATCTTATCAAATTATTCTTCAAATTTTCCCAGCTGCCCACCAAACACCCAACCATAGTTTCTTATTCTCTATAGATATCTCAATATCCACTTCAATGCTTTCCAGTATTCCTTCCTAAGGTTAGCCATATATCTACTAACCAAATTCATAGCATGTGCTATATCTGGTCTATAGTACACTATAGTGTACATCATACTGCCTATAACATTTGCAAAAGAGACTCTATCCATGTACTCTCTCCTCTCTTCTGACTGGAAGCTTTGATACTTGGAGAGAGATATGTGGCTCAGCAACGGTGTCTCTATAGGTTTGGTCTTCTCCATCCCAAACTTCTTTAGAACTTTCTGGACATATCCTTTGTGTGATAAATGGAACACTCCTTTACATTTATCTCTACAAATCTCTATTTAAAGGATTTTCTTTGCTGGACCTAGATCCTTTATCTCAAACTCAGATGATAATGCTTTTTTCAGCCTTTTCAAAGCCTCCATGCTTCTATTGGCTATGAGCATATCATCTACATACAATAGTAGGTACAGAGCATCCTCCTCATCTACATCCTTGATATAGACATAATAGTCATATTCACATCTGATAAATCCTAGGCTCAAAAGAAAGCTATCAAATCTATGATACAACTAACGAGGAGACTGTTTCAGGCCATATAGTGATCTCCTAAGTAAACACACCTTCTCCTCCTATCCAATCTCCATAAAACTATCTAACTGCTTCATGTAGATCTTTTCCTCCAAAGTCCCATGAAGGAAGACCATCTTCACATCCATTTGTTCCAATTTTATATTATGTTATGCCACTAGCGATAGCAAAATCCGAATAGAAGTATGGCACACCACAAGAAAGAAAACTTATGTGTAATCAATCTCTTTTCTCTATGAGTATTCCTTTGCTACTAGCCTTGCTTTGAATCTGGCTCCACCTTATTTTGAAGGTGCCTCCTTATTAGTGAACACCTACTTTGAGCCAATAGGTCAAGCACCTTCTGAAAGATCCACCAGCTACCATATCTTATTCTTTTTCAGTGATTCCATCTCCTCCATTATAGTCTACATCCATGACTCATGGTCTTCACTCTTCATAGCCTCTGCATAGTTTTCTAGATCTCTATTAGTAGTGATGAGTGCATAGAAGATAACCTTATGAATGCCATATCTAATAGGTCCCGATAGTATGCTAGGACTTGTGCAAAGCCACTCCCACTGGCACATTGCTCCTGCCTAAAGTCTGTGGCTTCTCCTACATATCTAACTGAATAGTTGGCTCTCCATGCTAGTCTCCCATTTGAGTAACTATCCTTCTACTTAGCTCCACCTCAACAGAAATACTTCTATAAGTAGATGTAGACTGCATGTCATCTATCTCTGACTAGCCACCGCTGTTCATCTTCATTTCTCTAATTCTACCTATACTCTTAGACCTCTCCAAGATGCTCCTCTCATCAAAGATGATATCCCTACTGATTACTGACTTCTGTGCTTCAAGATTGCATAGCAGGTACCCCTTGACTCCTTATGGATATCCAAAAAAAACATCCTTTGAGATTTTAGGTCCAACTTGCTCCTCTCGGTTGCCTCCACATGTGCATAGATCGGGCAACCAAAGACTTTTAGGTGGCCAAGCTCCACCTTCTTCCCACTCCATACCTTCTTTGAAATGCCTCCATTCAGCTTGTGGTGAGGGGACCTAATAACAAAAAAATAAGAAAAAGTTAAAGCATCATCTCAAAAAGATTTTAGAAGTGATGTCTGCAGTCTCAAACTCCATGTCTTCTCGATCAATATCCGATTCATCCTCTCTACGACACCATTCTACTAGGGAGTCATCTTCACTATGTAATAGCATTTGATACCATTTTCCTCACAGTACCTCCTAAACTCTAGGCTTGTATACTCTCCTCCATTATCCAACCTCAAACACTTCACCTATCTTTCTGACTCCTCAACTTCAACTCGCTAAGCTCTGAATCGGGCAAACACCTCTAATTTTTCTTTGATCAGATAAATCCATACCTTTCTTAAATAATCATCAATAAAGGTGACAAAATATCTTATCCCATCTTTAGCTGATACAGGAGCCGATCTCCACACATCCGAGTGCACTAAATCAAGCACTATTTCACTTTATTTGTTACTAGTGGCAAACTTCAACATATGCTATTTGTCAAAGATGCATAGCTCACATAAATCTGTGTCCTCCTTTTTCAGGGCTAGGATCATCCTGATAAGTGATAAAAATATACTAATAAAAGTATTAAATTATAAAATAAATTAATCTATTTCTTTAGAAATTGATACTTTTATTAATCTTATGTAGGAAAGAAGGCCACCAATGTGAAGATATTATTTTTCTAATTCAGATGAAATAAATTTCAGACAAAATGGAGTTCAAACGAGCTCAGAATTAAATTTAAAAAAAAAAAAAAACCACCGATGCAACACTAATGTCAACATTTTTCACGGTGCACGGTGGACCAATCGAAGGGTATTTCAAGAAATTTACAGCAAGAGGCGCGCTCTGATTGGCTGAAGAATGCGGTGGTCCACGCAACACCGGACTCGCGCATGGTCCATGAAGGGCAATTTGGGAATTCTGGCTGATCCAACGGGCGGTTTTCACTGAAGCTTGATCGGACGGTCGAAAAGAAGGCACTGATGGATGGCATCTGCAGCTCCCGATCGAGATCCAACGGCTGAGATTCATCCCGACGTTAAACTATAGATCAGAAGCCTTCTTTCTACACGATCGGACGGCCTAGATTAAATCTAAAGGTTGATCCAATGGCTGACATTAAATCCGACTTGATCTAGGTTATTTTAAGGAGTTTTTGAGTGGTTTTTGGATCATTTGATCAACATCTAACGGCCAGAATTACTCGGATCTTAGTTTAAGTTATTTTGGGAGTCTTAAACCTAGTTTTTGATAGATTTTGGGGAGAAATCAAACTCTTTATGTATAAAAACCTATGGTTGTCGTGAGAAAAACATCAATCAGAGAGAGACAGAGAGAGAGACGAGGAGAAAGAGAGAGAGGGAGAAAAAGAGAGAGAGAGAGAGAGAAAGAGAGAGGAGAGAGGTAGAAAGAGAAGAGTAATTTGTGAGAAATAAAATAAAATTTTTTTATTTCTTTCGATGATCAAGACATCGATCAAGGAGCCTCTTCATCTTCACCAAGTTCTCCACATCAAGAGCAGCAAACAATCAATTTCAGTAATCAAACAGTCTAATTTCTCTATGCTTTTTATTTTATTTGCTATTTTTTTTTTAATTTGTTATCATAAACTAAATTTTCTTTTACTAAGGCTAAGGTGTAGCCACTCTTTTGATGCAATATTCAGTATGATTTATTTTTAAATTTTATTCATGAGGAGTATATAAATCTGATCTTAATACTTTTAGATTACTGGCCATCTTCTAATTGATCTGATGAACATAGATGTTACGGACCAAGTACATCTATGTTAATGCTTCTTGATTATATACCTTATATTATGAATCAAATTAGAATTCATATGCATGCAGAAATTTTAGTGCGCTTTGGATGCAGCGTATTTTAATTAGAGGGTTTCACAAAACCTAATGCATTAATATTTATTTAAATTACACTTGGACCAAATGATAATTAATAAATATTAATAGTTTTGCTATGCCTGGACTAAAGGGTAGTGAATAAATTAGGAGACTCCACCGTCACATGAAATAAAATTAATCTAAAAATCTGAATATTGTATTGACTGAGTTGGTGAACCGATTGCCTTAGTAATCCATTGCTCTTGAGTTTAAAATCCTAATAATTTACACTCTCTCTATTTAATTAAAAACTTTTAATTATTTTTTTATTTTTTTTATTTTCTTTAATTTTTTATTCTCATAAATCGATCTTCTAAATAAAGCATAGGAAAGAGCTTTTCAGTACTTATTTTCCAATCCTCTAGGGACGATACTCTACTCATTCACTTTATTACTTGATCGACTAGTGCACTTGCCATAGCTATAAATTAGCACGCATCAAGTTTTTGGCACCGTTGTCGGAGATTGTGTCTAAAATAATATTAAAATTTTGATCCTAGCTTTACTTTAGAAATTTATTTTTAATTTTTATTATTTAAAAAAAAATTTGTTCATTGCATGACACGTACTGGACATAGTAACTTACTAGCTTTAGATCCAAAAATTGAAAGAACCATTAGAAGACTACAACAAGAGAGAAACATGGCAGCTGAAGATCATAACAACATCAATCTAGGATTGGATATGGTGACTGAAGGACAGCATGAAGCTATTCTACCAGTACATCATCCATTAAATGATTATATCACATCATCTGTAGCCGATGCAACTTCGAGCATCAGGAGACTGCCTGTATGAGCAAACAACTTCGAAATAAAATCGATGATGATTCAGATGATTCAATCAACTATCCAATTCAGTGGACACGTGCATGATGATCCGAATGCCCATATTTCTAATTTTCTTAAACTTTGTGATACTTTTAAAATTAATGGAGTGTCGAATGATGCTATTAGATTAAGGTTATTTCCTTTCTCTTTATGGGACAAAGCTAAGAGTTGGCTTCATTCTCTTCCTGCAGGTTCTATCACAACTTGAGATGTCCTAGCCCAAAAATTCTTAGCTAAGTACTTTCCACCTTCCAAGACTGCCAAGATGTGCAACGATATCACTTCCTTTATGCAGATGGATATGGAGACATTATATGAGGCTTGGGAGCATTTCAAAGAATTACTGAGGAGATGTCCACATCATCAACTACCCATATGGCTTCAGGTACAAACTTTCTATAATGGTTTATCTCCTACTAATCATTCTATGATTGATGCAGCAGCAGGAGAAACCATTAATCGAAAAATAGAGGAAGAAGCTTTTGATTTGATCGATGAGATGGCATCAAATAGCTATCAATGACAGATAGAATGCATGATGCCAAAAAGACTAGCAGCTGTGCAGGGAGTAGATTGCATGCCAACCTTACTAGCTGAAATTGCAGCCCTTAGAGCCGAAGTCAACAACTTAAAGGGAACAGCTATGCATGTTTAGAGCATTACTTGTGACCTATGTGGAGGAGGACACGATACGAGCAATTGCCAAATAGGTAATCCTTTTGCTAAAATAACTGATACAGCTAATTATATTGGTAATTTTTTCAGGCCGCAATAAAATAATCCCTACTCCAACACATACAATCAAGGGTGGAGGCAGCACCCAAATTTCTCATGGAGCAATCAAAATGCAACACAACAGCCACCCCCGGGATTCCAAGTACCTGAAAAGAAGTCCAACATGGAAGAGCTGATGGTCAAATTTATGCAAAACCAAGAAACAACTATAAAAAATTTGGAAGCCAAACTTAGGCAGGACCAAACAGTAGCAATTCGAAACTTGGAGATGCAAATAGGTCAAATGGCTAAGATAATCTCTGAGAGACCTCAAGGATCCTTGCCCAGCAACACGGAGATAAATCCAAGGGAGCAAGTCAATGCTATCACCTTAAGAAGTGGTACAAAGTTAGAGGAGCTACATCAGAAGAAAGAGACTGAAGAGCTAACTACAAATAAGAAACCATCAACTCAAATTCGTCAGTCACCAAAACAACCAGCAGATGGATGGTCTCCAGGTATACGATTTGCTGATCCAAATGTGAAGCCCTACGTGCCACCACTACCATTCCCAGAGAGACAAATACAGCATCCAGATAAGGAATTTTCTAACTTTTTCAAAATTTTAAAGAATTTACATATTAATATTCCTTTTGTAGATGCTATTACTCAAATGCCCAGGTATGCCAAGTTTCTCAAAGAAATCTTAACAAATAAGAAAAAGTTGAAGGAGCATGAGAGAATAAATTTGAATGAAGAATGCTCAGCAATACTTCAAAATAAATTACCATAGAAGCTAAAAGATCCAGGGAGTTTTACTATCTCCTGCATTATTGGTGATTGTAGTTTTGATAAAGTTTTATGTGATTTAGGAGCAAACATTAATCTCATGCCTTTTTCTATTTTTAGGAAACTGGGTCTAGGAGAACCAAAGCCTACCACTATTACTCTTTAATTAGCCGACAGATCCATTAAATATCCAAGAGGTATAGTGGAGGATGTCTTGGTAAAGATAAACAAGTTTATTTTTTCTGTTGATTTTATTGTTCTTGATATGGAAGAAGATTATGATGTACCCCTTATTTTAGGGAGACCCTTTTTAGCTACTGGAGGAGCTTTAATAGATGTTCAATAAGAAAAATTAATTCTTAGAGTCCAAGACGAACAAGTTACTTTTAATATTTTTAAAGATACTAAACATCCTGATGATAATCAAACTTGTTTTCTAATTGATATTATTGACAATCCATTATATGAGAATTCTATAGAAAATAGGTTTGAGACTACAAAAGCGAGCAATGTCAAATTAAAAGAAGACTCGATCAAACATGAAAGTATTCCAATTGAAGTGGCACCAGATTGATCCACTTTAGAACTCAAAGAAAGTCAAGCTGAAGACTATAAATCAGAACTATTAGATAGGTTATTTTTTTTCTTTTTAGTTTTGATTATTTTTCTTTTCTTTTATTTTTTTATAATTTATGGTTGCTCTTTTACTGCTCTGGTGTGTATTTTTAATTTTGCAGAAAAATCAATGAGAGCTCAAGCAAAATTTCAAAGCTCCGAAGAACCAGACTAAACCAAATCAGGTGTATTCCTTTCTATCCTTTATTGCATCCTTTATTTTTCTTTCTCCTTTAAGACAATGTAGAATAAGTTAAAAAAAAAAAAAATCATGTGTCAAGAAGAAAATCTTGAGCAAGATAAACTGGATAAGTGATAAAAGATAGAATTATTTGCTAATGAATGTAATGAGTTAAAGAAGTAGATTAGTTGGTCAACTTTTAGCAGCCTACTTAGGTCATTAAAAGACTATTAGCACTTTTTATTGCACATGCACACTAACAAGGCAAAGTAGGTATTGATTATAAGGCCAACTGAGGATTCAATTATCACTGAAAATTGGTAATTAATATACATTCTAATCAAAGAAACTTGAATTTAAGGAAAGAGCTACCTGCCTATAAATAAAGTGCAAAAGACAGAGTATATGTGGATTGCCCAAAGCCTAGTAACTGGGTCTCTGCACCTAGGTCAAGTATGAAAATTCACGTAAAACGGTGAAGGGAAGGCCAGGATGCTCAGCACAGTAAAAAAAAAAAAAATGGGGGCAGTGTGAAAGCTACCTTAATTCATGAGTATAAAATTGAGAATGTATAGACAATTGACCAAAATAGATGATAAGAGAAGATACTTTTGTTCTTTTAATACTGAAATACTAAAGTTAGTCATCACGAACACAAGTGCTATAGATCTTTGATGTACTCTAAGAAAGTTTTTAATTGTATTGACTGAAAAATTTGCTTCTGAAGCTCAATGCTTAGTTAGCAGTATTTTCTAAACTTTTTGACCTTTAATCCTAGATTTTATCTTTGTGATGGATAATCTTATTGAAACATGGTATTAAACAAAACATTGCTAAGGGACTAGCAATGACTAAGTTGGGGGGTGTGATAAGTGATAAAAATATACTAATAAAAGTATTAAATTATAAAATAAATTAATCTATTTCTTTAGAAATTAATATCTTTTATTAATCTTATGCAGGAAAGAAGGCCACCAATGTGAAGATCTTATTTTTCTGGTTCAGATGAAATAAATTTCAGGCAAAATGAACTTCAAACGAGCCCAGAATTGAATTTCAAAAAAAAAAAAAAATCACCGATGCAACACTGACGTCAGGATGACGTCAGCATTTTTCGCGGCGCACGGTGGACCAACCAAAGGGTATTTCAAAAATTTTATAGTAAGAGGCGCACTCTAATTGGCTGAAGAACGCGGCGGTCCATGCAACACCGAGCTTGCGTATAGTCCACAAAGGGCAATTTGGGAATTCTGGCTGATCCAACGGGTGGTTTTCACTGAAGCTTGATCGAATGGCCGAAAAGAAGGCGCTGATGGACGGCATCCGCAGCTTTCGATCGAGATCCAATGGCTGAGATTCATTCCGATATTAAACTATAGATCAGAAGCCTTCTTTCTACACGATCGGATGGCCTAGATTAAATCTAAAGGTTGATCCAATGGCTGGCATTAAATCCAACTTGATCTAGGTTATTTTAAGGGGGTTTTGAGTGGTTTTTGGACCGTTTGATCAACATCTAACGGCCAGAATTACTCAGATCTTAGTTTGAGTTGTTTTGGGAGTCTTAAACCTAGTTTTTGATGGATTTTGGGGAGAAATCAAACTCTTTATGTATAAAAATCTATGGTTGTTGTGAGAAAAACATCAATCAGAGAGAGACAGAGAGAGAGACGGGGAGAAAAAGAGAGAGGGAGAAAAAGAGAGAAAGAGAAAGAGAGAGGAGAGAGGTAGAAAGAGAAGAGTAATTTGTGAGAAATAAAATAGGATTTTTTTTATTTCTTTCGACGATCAAGACATCGATCAAGGAGCCTCTTCATCTTCGCCAAGTTCTCCACATCAAGAACAGCAGACAATCAATTTCAGCAATCAAATAGTCTAATTTCTCTATGCTTTTTATTTTATTTGCTATTTTTTTTGAATTTGTTATCATGAACTAAATTTTCTTTTACTAAGGCTAAGGTGTAGCCATTCTTTTGATGTAATATTCAGTATGATTTATTTTTAAATTTTATTCATGAGGAGTATATAAATCTGATCTTAATGCTTTTAGATTACTGGCCATCTTCTAATTGATCTGATGAACATAGATGTTACGGACCAAGTACATCTATGTTAATGCTTCTTGATTATATACCTTGTATTATAAATCAAATTAGAATTCATATGCATGCGGGAATTTTAGTGCGCTTTGGATGCAGCGTATTTTAATTAGAGGGTTTCACAAAACCTAATGCATTAATATTTTTTAAATTACACCTGGAACAAAGGGTAATTAATAAATATTAATAGTTTTGCTATGTCTGGACTAAAGGATAGTGAATAAATTAGGAGACTCCACCGTCACATGAAATAAAATTAATCTAAAAATCTAAATTTTGTATTGACTGAGTTGGTGAACCGATTGCCTTAGTAATCCATTGCTTTTGAGTTTAAAACCCTAATAATTTATACTCTCTCTATTTAATTAAAAACTTTTAATTATTTTTTTATTTTTTTTATTTTCTTTAATTTCTTATTCTCATAAATCGATCTTCTAAATAAAGCATAGAAAAGAGCTTTTCAGTACTTATTTTCCAATCCTCTAGGGATGATACTCTACTCATTCACTTTATTACTTGATCGACTGGTGCAATTGCCATAGCTATAAATTAGCACGCATCACATCCCTCTTCTGCTAAGTTTTATGAGCCCTCGGTCACTCATATGACCCATCCGATAGTGCCACAGTCGATATAAGAGCTGCTTCTCCTATGTCACTGCTAGCACCTCCGCATTATCATTCAGAACCCTCCATTCTATAAAGATTATTGCTCCATCTTCTACCTCTCATCACCACCAAGACTTTCTTGAAAATATTCATGCATCCACTCCCAATTTGGCTACTAAAAGCATAACCCTGCTCCTCTAAGTAGCCTAAAAAAATTAGATTTTTTTCAACTTTGCTACATGCCTAACATTCGATAATGTTTGAATGATCCCATCGTACATCCTCATCCTAATAGAGCCAACTTCAGCTATTTTGCATGGATAATCATCTTCAAGACTGACACTTCTACCATCAGTCTTCTAATAGATAGCAAACCACTTTCGATGAGAAGTATAGTGGTGTGAGCATACTGAATCCAATGTCCATGTAGTATCACACTCTGTGGATCCATCTGATACAACTAGCAGGTCTTCTCCACTACTTATCGAAGCTGTATCATCACTCTTAGCGACCTTTTCTTTTTCTAACTTCAAAAGGAGACAATTTCTCCTTAAGTATCCAAGCTAATGATATTTGTAGAATTTCAATATCTTCTTCTGATCCCGAGATTTTGATCTGCTCTTGGATTCCCCCTTTGCCTTCTTCATTGATCTTTCATGTCTTTCATTCACAGCCAAGACCTCAGACTTAGGATCTTTCTTATAGATCTTTTTTCTTTACTCATTTGATCTTAGCACACCAACAATCTCTTCATAGTTTAGGATCTCCTTTCCATAAACTAAAGTTATTATGAGACCATCATAAGAACCTAAAAGAGAACATAATAGCAGTAATGCCCGATCTTTCTCATCAATCTTCACATTCAAACTCATAACCTTAGAATACACCTGATTGAACCTTTGGATATGTGCAACAAGATCTCTACCTTCGGGCATCCTCAGACTGTAAAGCTATTTCTTCAACCATGGCTTATTGATCATGTTCTTTCCCATATAAGTTTTCTCCAATCTCATCCAGAGCTCCTTCGTCGTGGTCTCTATACAAACCTCGGGCAACACCTAATTGACCAAGCACATTCTGATGGTGCTAAAAGCAATTTTCTCTAACTCTTTTTAGTCCTTGGTACTAATCTTTTTCGATCTTTCTCTTACCAAGATCTTGTAAATCTTCTGCTGAACTAACAAATCCTTTACCCTTTACTGCCATAAGATAAAGTTTCCCTTGCCATTGAACTTCTCAAAGTCCACCTTGAATGCAATTGATCCCATGACTATAATCAAGCCAAGAATAAAATCTTAACACCCTTCTTCAATCTCACACCAATAAAACTATCCTTCAAAGAAGATCTATATGTCATAGATCCTTCTTTCAACCTTCTATATCATCTCTCCTTCGTATAATAATTCTCTACCTTAATCTAGAGATAACCATGAAGAAAATAAGAAGATTTTAAGATAAAACCAAGTTCAACAGATCTTGGACGTAGAAATCCTAGGTATCTTCCTTCCTTCCATGCAACCTCACTCTGATACCTAATATTGGGGCAAAATGATCCTTTCATGGACTGGCATGGCCACTAGTGATTAGCCAGCAATAATGAATAAACTTCTAGAATTAATGCGGAAGCACAAATAATGGATTCAAGAAAGAAAAAAGAAAAAAAGAGAGTACAAGAATTTTTCGAAAGAAAAGAACTTTTATTTCAATGTATTCAGCATTATACAATTCTTGACCTATTTTTAAAATATATATATACTTTACAAAAGGATCAAGCCCCAAGCTCATAGAAAAATTTTCTAAATCTAAATAACCCATGTACACAAACTGATCTCACGACACTGAGCCAGCCTAGTCTGTAAAAAGATCAAGTCTCAAGCTCATAGAAAAACTCTCCAAACCCAAATAATCCATGTACACAAACTAATCTCGCGATACTGAGCCAACTCAGTCTCAGACTGAGCCAGCTAACCTACAACTGGGTCAGCTCACAAATTCACAAAGTTGACCCAGTTGTTTATCATACCAGCAGTCCCAAAAATACTATATTTTATCTAAATTTTTTCTGAAACATAGCCAATCCAGTCCTAGACTGAGCCAACCCAGCTTCCAACTTAGCCGACCTAGTCTCAGGATAAGCCAGCTAAGTTTCTGCAACTTGCTTATCTAGACTGATCTCTTTGCTAGCTTACTTCCATCTTATCATGATCTTTCTTCTCATATTTCCAAAACTTGGGAGCACCATACCTAAGTTCACAAGATACAAATAGCCTGAATCTAGGGTCCAAACTTCTATACTTTGCTTGTGACCATCCGACACCACCAAGAGGTCATCCTCCACCTCTTGATTAGCAACCATACTAAGAGAATCAGATCCTTCATTTTCTCTCTTTTTGTTCTTCAACAACAGGTAATCATGCCGAAAGTACCCGATCTCATTGCACTTATAACATTTTACCTATTTCCTATATTTTCGAGACTTTGATCGTTCTCTTGATTTTTCTATTTTTCTTTCTTTTTCAAATCTCTCTCCTCTGGTCAAACCTTCCTGGAGAATGTCATCCTTGGTCATCTTCTCCCTCTACTCATTCGTGCATAGCACTGAGATAATATCTTGATAATTCAATGTCTTTTTTCCATAGAGCAGTGTCGTGATCAGTGGATCATAGGAAGGGGGCAGCGAACAAAGTAACAGCAACGACTTATCTTCCTCCTCCATCTTCACCCCGATATTCAGCAATTCATTGCTCACTTGGTTAAACAACTATATGTGACTGAGGACATCTCTACCTTCAACCATACGAAGGCTATACAGTCTCTTCTTCAACATAAGTTTGTTGCACATGTTCTTTCCCATGTAAAGAGTATGCAACTTTGACCAAAGTATTTTTGGGGTTCTCTCTTCCAAAATCAAATAAAGAGTCGCATCCGTCAAACACTCTCTAATCACTAAACACGCCCGTTTCTCCATCGACATCTATTGTCGATTTGTGATCCCTTCAAGTCTACCCTCCAATGCTAGATCTAATTCATGCTACACAAGAGGATCCTCTACATGAACTTTCCATATGGAAAAGCTTCCTTTTCCATCAAACTTCTCAAAATCTATCTTTATGCTACTCTCTATGACTTGATCCAAATCAAACAATAGCAAAATCATCAAGATAGATTAGAAATACCTCGATAGGATCCTGCTGAAATTTCAACCTTTATAGATCTCTTCCTTCTGCATTCTCCTTCTTTCTCCATGCAATCCGAGCTCTAATACTAATTGTAAGATCACTTTCCTGGAGCTTAAAAGACTTGAAACTAGCAACCAAGGGCTTCAAACTGAAAGGGGGCAGCAGCAAATAGGAGAGAGAGTGCCTAGATAGGGGGGTAGCCACACTATGGATAGGGTTTTGAAGAGGCGCCTAGGGTTTGATGGCACCTAGGGCTTCTTCCTTCTATGTGGCGGCTATGGCTTGTCCAAACAAGTCAAGCAACAACCAGAGAGGGAGATAAGATTAGAAGAGAGATGGATTGGTAGAAAAGAGTTCTGTATTCTCTTAGATTCATGAAAATTCTAATACAATGTATATATATATACAAGGCCAACGTGGCCCAACCCAAAAACTTTCATGGCTAATCCAATGAGATTAAGTTAAATCCAAGCTCATGTACACCCATGACTTGACTCAATCTTAACCTATGGACCCAAGCCTAGCCCAATATAGGTTAGCCTTTTAAGGCCTAAATCCACTGAATCCTGAAACCCTGAAGGTTGACAGCCTTCAGCCTAGGGCGCAAAATAGCCCTAGTGAGCCTATGAACACCTCATGGGCTCTAAACCATGGCCTGTACCTTGGCCACCTGATGCTTGGGAGCATCACATAAGGCTCTACACAATGAGCATATCATTCATGAGAAGGTAGACTTTCTTATGACTGCTCAAAATTAGTCACGCTCAATACCTTGTTCTTAACAAATATCTATACTTTTGCTCTGATGTCTCCACATCATAGATTTAAGACTCATCTATCCAAAGAATGTGATCATACATCAATCTTTTGGATCGATCATCATCCTCATAATAATCCTATGATCGAAAGCAATTTATGAGTTAATTATGATAACACATGTCTCAAATTCTTAACTTTTGAGAATATGTATTATCATACCCATTAATCCAATAGATAATTCACAGACATAATTAAAAACAAATGTGAATGATAAAATAATCTAAATTTTATTAATAAGTCTAATGTTATAAAATATGCCCATAGAAAATTTTACATGTGTCGGCCAATCTGGCTTCTAGGGCATATGTCTAACATAACTAACTTAAAATTCAAGTAAGGATTAATATTTATCATGAAGTATCCAAACAAACCAAGGAAGTGGGCACCTAACCACTTCCTTATCCTCTCACATGCATGTCAAGAATAGTGCTGATTTTCCATCACCCCATCTCATTTCTGGTTAGCCAAGAGGAGAGAGAAGCCTAGGAAACCTGGACTCAAGAGGTTAGGTTCAATTGGGTTCAATATGGGAAAATTGAATCCAATTTGAGCCCGATTCGAACTAAATTTGAAAGGCTGTCAAACCTAATCCAATCAGAGTTAAAATCCAAATCTGATTTGAATAATTGAAGTCAATTAGCATTAAATTAAATTAAGTCAAATTAATTTAAATCTAATTTAAATATATTAAGATCTGATCCATAATTTAATTAGCCCCAATTAAATCACAACACTTGCAATTAGGTCACCCTGCTAATAATTAGCAGCTACCATATTTGTAACACTTACAAATTAGCAGTTTTTAAATTCGAACTATTAATCCAATTGATAATTTGAATATGATCCGAACCATTGATCAGGTCAAACTTCTTTTGTGTATAATCCCTCAGGTTCTATTATATTTGATAGTGAGACATACCGTGATCTCTATCACAGCATCATTGAAACTTCTTTTGATAGATTGAAATAACTCTAGCTCAACCCAACAAGGGTCATTGATCTAAAAATAATCCTAATAAGTTCTCATAAATTCATTAGTGATGCTTAGCAGCATGTAGGGGCAATCCAATAAAATAAAAAAATCTGAATCCTTAGGTGTAGTTACCATGTGATTCAATACTTCTATCATGAAATCTGACTTGACAGAGGTCATGGAGAACTCATCAAACCCCATCATCAATCATATATCAGATTGGCTTGACTCGAGTTCATCTATGAATTCTGTAGAAACTTCTTTCTAGTATTCACACTTTCTTTGATTGAAGACTTTCTGAACTTAATCTTGCTAATCGCATAGAACTACTCCTTTTCTACCAAGGTCAATAGATTCTATCTAGGTGCATCTTACTATAAATAGCAAACTTGTACTTATTATAGCCAACATATATAGTAAGGATCTGAATGGCTAGGGACCAAGAAAACATGTAGTCAAACTAAGTAGCCTTACTGTGAATAGCCAATGCACCGTAGGTTAAAGGACCATTCACACCACTGCAGCATCAAGAAAAACCACTGATGAGTAAGTAGACATCCAAGTGGTTTCTCATGATGGTCATGCTCAGTACAAGTTATTCTTTAATAACTATCTACACTCTCATCCCAGTGTTTCCATATTATAAATTCAAGACTCATCTATCTGGAAGGAAGGCAATTCATGCACCGATCTTGATGAGATTAATCACTATCCTCCATGATGATCCTATGATCAGAAGCATTTAGAAACTAACCACTAATAATGTATGTCTCAAATTTTTAACATCTTAAGAATATACAAAATCATCTTTGTTAATTTTTAAGATAAATTATAGACACATAAATATAATTTGAAATAAAAATGCCCTTTATTGATAATAAAAGCTTTATAAGTACGAAGATAGATCCTAGAATTACAAATGTGTGGGCCAATAATTGGCTTCTATGACACACTTCTGACAAACTTTCACTAACTTAAAGTCAATTGGCCATATACCTAAGACCCATTTTCTTAAGATGAGCTTCAGTCTTCTTTTGGCTAAGAGGCTTCATCAGTGGATCCACCACATTCTACGTGGAGTCGACTCTCTACATCTCAGCGAACTACTTCTTGAGGTATTCGCGTATAATGTGAAACCACCGCTCTATATGCTTGGACCTTCGATGAGACCTAGACTTCTTAGTGAGTGTTATGGCACCGTTATTATCATAATGCAGTGCAATGGCATCTAATAGCATCACTCCCAGCTCCGCAATGAACTTCTTAAACCAATAAGCTTCCTTAGCAGCTTTAGAGGCGGCAATATACTCGACTTCCATAGTCGAATCTACAATGACTAGCTATTTGAAAATTTTTCAACTGACTGATCCACTATTACATAGAAAAATACATCCCGATATAGATCTTCTATCATCGACATCAGACATGAAGTTCGAATCGATGTACCCTTCTACTTTTAGCTTCAAACCTCCATCAAAGATCAAGAATAAATTCTTAGTTCTTCTCAAGTACTTAAGAATGTTCTTCATAGCTATCCAATGCTCTGCAAGTCGAGTACACTCATGGCAAGGGCTATATCAAGTCGAGTACACAACATGACATACATGAGGCTCCTTATAGCTGAAGCATAAGGAATCTTACTCATGCGTTGGATCTCCTTGTGTATGTCAAGACATCTTCTTGGAGAGATAAATGCCATGCCTAAGAGGCAAGAAACCTTTTTTGGAGTTTTCCATACTGAACCTCTTCAACACCTTCTCTACGTATATTTGCTGTGAGAGTCCTATCATTCTCTTAGATCTATCCCTATAAATCTTTATACCAAGAATGTAGAATGCTTCTCCTAGGTCTTTCATAGAAAATTCCTTCGACATCCATACCTTGACCGACATAAGCATGGGAATTTCGGATGTCATCCACGTATAATATAAGGAATGTGATAGCACTCCTGCTAATTTTTTGTATATATACAGCTCCTTATTTTTTATGAAATTAAATGATTTGATCACATTATTAAAGCAGGTATTTCAGCTCCACGATGCTTGCTTAAGTATATAAACGGATCTTTGTAGCTTGCAAACTTTATGATCACTATTACTAGATGTGAAACTCATAGGCTGCTCTATATAGATATCTTTTTCAAGATATCTATTTAGGAAGGCAATTTTCACATCCATATGCTAGATCTTATAATCATAATAAGTTGTAACTATAAGCAGAGTTTGGATGGATTTTAGTATAGCCACTAGTAAAAAAGTCTCCTGATATAACCTTTTGCTACTAACCTTGCTTTATAGGTCTCTACCTGACCATCCGATCCAATTTTTCTTTTATAGATCCATTTACAACCAATAGGTAAAATACCTTCAGGTAGATCTACTAAGTGAAGGGAAAATGCTGATTTTCCAGATCAGGTTCGTTCAGATTTGATTGGATCAAGAGAGATATTTCAAAAATTTCTCTCATGTACCCAGATCAGATCTAAGATATTTTAGATTTTATAGATCTAATAAATAAAAAAATAAATTAAATTTGATTTAATTTATACCTTGATGCTAGGTAATCAAATTACCCTTTAATGATCCTACTGATTGTGTGAGGTTCTGGATCTAGCCATGCAAGCGCTTGGCCTCTACCGATATCCACTCAGGCTGGATCTGAAGATCTTCTCCTTCTTTATCACCTCTCCAAAAATTAGATCTAGATCTAATTTGGAGGATCTTCAAAACTTCTTTCGAAGATCTATAGTCGTCTCTGCAGAAGTGCTGCCTTCTTCATTTCTCGTCAGCTTTTTCTTGCCTGGATCGCATCAAACTAAAGCCCAACTTTTCTTGGACATGGAGAGGAGAGAGAGGATTAGAAGATGGCATGGAGGAGGGAGAGGGGTAACCTTAGGGCATGGGCTAAGAGAGAACTCTATAAAAGTTGGGTGCAAATAGGGTTTATATAGATCCTACTGCGCCATGCAGTGCCACATCATCCTGGCCAATCATATTGCTTCATGCAATCATATCTAAATCTGATTGGTGGGATGATATCACCTGATCCAATCAGATGAAAGCCCCACTAATTCATCCTTAGATGGTGACTAAGATTGGTCAAACTCTATAGTTATGGGCCACCTAAGTAGAAACCAAGAAGCAACTAGAGTCCCATCCGTATGGGACTCCAGTCATCCCTATCCATGGGCGCACGCCTCCCTAGGCATGCACCTCCTCCTTTCCAAAATCTAGCAAGGGGACAAGTCCTATCTGATCTCCAATAGGTGCATGACACATGGGTAGATGTCTAAGGGTCAAAGGTCAATATTTGACCAAAGTCAAAAGACAAGAATTAGTAGGTGACGAAAAATGGTAGGTATTATCTCAAAATTATCTCATAAATTAAGACAATCCTTTTTTGACCTAGACAAACTTCAGTCGGACCAAGTAAAGGTACCTGAGATAGCACAAACACATTTGGCTCAGTCAAGACAACTTTTAATAATAGTAGAAGGAGAACGTTAGGCTCAATCGTGTGCTAGCACGATTTTCTTAAACCTAAATGAATCTAATTCAAATCAATTAAACTTGATTAGTCCAATTGATGATATCTAGATCCAAACTCTTGTTTGTGTGATCCAGTTAGATTTAGTTCTATATGATAATAAGATATGTCACGATCTCTATCATCGACATCATCGAAACTCTTTTCAATGGATCAGAACTCTTTTGATTCAGACAACTAGAATGATCGATCATCTAAATCATTCTAATTGCTTCCAAAATTCATTAGTGATATCTAGTAGTATATGATGGCAACCCATCAAAACTGAAAATAAACCTCTTAGTGCAACTACTTGTGTGATTAATTCTTCTATCTTGAGCCCCGATCAGATTAGGGTTAAGGTGAACTCATCAAATCCTAATTTCTATCATATGATTTAATCATTCGATTCAAGTCCGATGTGAAAACCTTAATAGAAACTCTTTCTATTATTTCACTCTACCATGGCCATGGGCTTATGGACTTGATTCTCATAGGGCTGCTCCTCATCCACCGAGGTAGATAGATTCCTTCTTGGTGCAATCCAATTTCTATAATGAACATGCTATAGCCAACATACACCTCAGAGTTTCGAATGGCTAGGAGACTGAGTCATGGTGTAGTCAAACTATAACACCCTCAAGGTGAACTTCCTATGCACCTCAAGTCAAAGAATCAGACACACCACTGCAGCTTCGAGTCAGTCATCGACGAGAAGGTAGACTTCCTTATGATAGCTCGAGGTGGTCACGTTCAGTGCCCTCATTCTCTAATGAGTACCTATACTCTCGCTCCATAGTCTCTACACCACAGACTTAAGACTCATCTACTATGAAGAAGCGATTATACACTAACCTTTCAGATCAATCACTATCCTCATGATGATCCTACGGTCAGAAATATTTTATGAGTTAATAATGAAAATTCTTGTCTTAAATTTTCAACTCTTAAAAATAAGAATTATGATTACCATTAACTCAAGGAATGTGTCACAGATACTAAATACACATTTATGATAGAAAATAATCCATTTTATTATTTATAGTTAAAATTATAATTTTGCCATTAGAAGTATATTACAAGTGTTTGCTAATTCTGGCTTTTAAGGCACACATATCTAACAAACTCCCATTTGATCTAAAGCCAATTGACTATAAATCTAAGTCTCATCTTCTCAAGGTAGGCTTCGACCTTCTGCTGGCCCAACGGCTTTGTATGTGGGTCCACCACATTGTCTATGGAGTCGACTCTCTTGACCTCGACATAATCCTTCTCGAGGTAATCGCGGATGAGATGGTATCGTCGCTCGATGTGCTTAAATTTTTTGTGAGACCTCAACTCCTTAGCAAGGGCTATAGTGCCATTATTGTCACAGTACAGAGGAATTGCATCTGATGACATCACTCTGATCTGTATGGTAAACTTCTTGCACCAAAATGCCTCCTTTGTAGCTTCTGATGCAGCAATATATTCTGCTTTCATGGTGGAATCTGCTATCACAGTCTGCTTGAAATATTTTCAACTGACAGCTCCACCATTGCACATAAATAGACTCTCAGATGTTGACTTTCAATCATCTACATCGGACATAAAATTCGAGTCTATATACCTCTAGACTTGGAGTTCTCTATTATCAAAGATCAACAATATATCCTTAGTTCTTCTTAAGTACTTAAGGATACATTTCACAGAAGTCTAGTGTTCTTCATTTGGATTCGACTGATATCTGCTCGTGACACTCACAGCATGAGCTATATAAGGTCGTGTACATAACATGGCATACATGAGGCTCCCTATTGCTGAAACATAAGGGATCTTGCTCATGCGTTCTATTTCCTCATGTGTGCTAGGGCACATCTTCTTGGAAAGATGAATGCCATGTTTGAAGGATACCAAACCCCTCTTAGAGTTTTCCATGCTAAACCTCTTTAGCACTTTCTCTAAGTACATCTTCTATGAATGTCCTAGCATCCTATTCGGTCTATCTCTATACATCTTATTTCCAAAATAAAGGATGCTTCTCCTAGGTCTTTCATGGAGAATTCTTTGGATAACCATATTTTAACTATAGTCAACATGGGAATATCATTTCTAATAAGGAGGATGTCATCCATGTATAATATGAGGAAGACAACAGCGCTCCCACTAACCTTTTTGAAGACACATGGCTCCTTTTCATTCTTGATGAAACCAAACGATGCTTGCTTAAGTCCATATATGGATCTTTGCAGCTTGCATACCTTGTGATCATCATCACTGGATGTGAAACCTAGTGGCTATTCCATATAGATATCTTCCTCAAGATATCCATTTAAGTCATTTTCACGTTCATTTACCATAATTCATAATCGAAATAGGCTGCAATAGCAAGCAATGTGTGAATGAATTTTAGCATAGCTACTGGCAAAAAGATATTCTGATAGTCAATGCCTTCGCATTGACTATAACCTTTTGCCACTAATCTAGCTTTGAATGTCTCCACATTTCCATCTGCATCAATCTTTCTCTTGTAGATCCATTTACATCCAATAGGTACTATACCTTCTAGTGGATCTACCAAGGTTCAGACTTGGTTTGAGTGCATCGAGTCAATTTTTGACTTTGTTGCCTCTAATCATTTCTCAGGGTCGATATTCAATATCGTCTCGTTATAGATTTTGGGATCATCACCATGAACCCCATTACCTACGAGGAACATTTTTTCTATTTCCTCTGAAATAGTACCTAAGTACCTTCCAAGGGGATGGAAAATTCTTTCCGATCTATGAGGTGGAGGAGGTAGTGATTGGATTGGCTTAACCTGATTTGGCCCATTTGGTCCTTAGCTCATTGCTCTTATGAGACTTTCTCATCGAGCTTGATCTACTTTCCAATGCTGCTATCTTGAATAACCTATTTTTCAAGAACGATGGTATGTCAACTCACAATCACATTGTGATCTTCTAGAATGTAGAAATAATATCCTAATGACTCTTTAGGATATTCTATAAATCGAGCTCTAAATGACCTAAAGTCTAACTTATCCACTTGTTATCTTTTGACATGAGCCAGACAACCCCAAATTCTGAGATGACTCAGACTTGGTTTCTTACCATGCCATAACTCATATGGTGTGGTAGGAATGATTCTAAAAGGAATCCTATTCAGTAAGTATATTGTAGTTAACAAACAATATCCCCAAAGAAAATCAGAAAGGTCTATAAAGCTCATCATGGATCGGATCATATCTAATAGAGTTTGATTCCTCCATTCTGAAATCCCGTTGAGTTGAGGTATTCAAGGTGGAGTCCATTGAGAGACTATGCCATTTTTCTTGAGATAGTCCAAAAATTCTTGACTAAGGTATTCACCTCCCCGATCTGATCGAAGAACCTTGATGGATTTTCTAGTTTACTTTTCTACTTCATGTCTGAATTTCTGTAACTTTTCAAAAGCTTCAGACTTGTGTCTCATAAGATACACATACCCATACCCATACCTAGATAAATCATCAGTAAAGGTTATGAAGTAGACAAAGTTGCCTCTAGCTGGTACATCAAATGGGCCGCACACATCAGTATGTACTAGGGCAAGAAGATTCGTTGCCCTTTTCCCATGTCCTACAAAAGGGTGCTTAGTCATTTTGCCATGAAGACAAGATTCATAAATTGGATATGACTCGAAAGTCAACGAACTCAATAGCCCGATTTTCTTTCATTTGTTAATCCTATCTTCTGTTATATGACCTAGTCTTAGGTGCCATAGATACCTATCGTTTGGACTATCCCTAGGTCATTTCATGGTATTCATATTTTGCTCGAAATTAAAAATAGATACATCAATATATAACTGATAAAGACCATTAATAAGAAAACCACTTGCAATTTTATTTCTTTCATAAAGAATGTTACAATGGTCCTTAAGAAAACTAATTACATAGCCTTCTAATGCAAGGCAAGAAACAGAAATCAAATTCCTACTTACTGCAGGCACATAATAACAGTCTTTTAATACTAAGTCTAAACCAGATGGTAGTCGAAGAGAGTATGTTTCCACGGCCACGGTAGCAACTCTTGCTCCATTTTTGATGCACAGGATCATCTCACCATCCCTCAGCCTCCTGCTATCCTCAAGATCCTGCATAGAAGTGCACAAGTGATCACTAGAACCAGAGTCAAGCATCCAATTAGATGCAGAAGAAACCGTAATGTTAGACTCAATAACGAGCATACCTCCAGAAGGACCTACCTCCTTCTTATTCTTTAGGATGGCCAGGTAAGTAAGGCAGTTCCACTTCCAATGGCCATTATTATTGTAATGAAAATGCTTTCCTTTATCAGCGACCTTCTTTTTCAGCTCTACCTTTTTCTTCTTTCCTCCTTCCACCTTCTGCTTTTTCACAGACTTCTTCTTCTTTCCAAAAGACTTTCTCTTGGAAGAAGTCCGTTCCATAGCAAGCACTGAGCCTTTAGAATCTTTCATAGAAAGCTCAGCGGTAACCAACATGTTCATAAGTTCGGTCAGGGAATTTTGAAGTTTATACATATGATAGTTCATGATGAACTGTCCATATGCATCAGTCAAGGATTGCAAAATTATATCATTCTACAAATCCAAGTCCAACCTCACTCCGAGCTTCTCAAGCTCTTCTAAGTTCTTGATCATCATCAGACAATGATCTTGGACTGACTGTCCATCACGCATTTTAGTCTTGAATAGTCATTTAGTGACTTGATACTTGGCTGCGCGACTCTATTCACCAAATATTTCTTATAGGTGAGCCAACATTTGGTGGATAGTCCTGATATCTTTATGTTGATACTGAAGTTCATCAGACATCGAGCCCAACATGTAATATCTGGCCTTGTTATCTTCGTCCGTCCATTTTTCAAGAGATGCTCTCTGTTCGGCGGATAGACGAGTTGGTAAGGTTGGAGGGTCCTGGTCCAATACATGAGTTAACTTCTCAAAATCTAAAATGATTTTGAAGTTTCGAAGCCAATCCTTATAATTGGGTCTGGTCAGTCTATGTCTAGGATTCGTGCTAGTGGGTTGGATGCAGACATTTTTCTATAGAGAGTCAAAATTTCTAGTTAAATATTGTAATTAAGACTTAACCAATTTATTTAGAATTTTAATTTTTAAATAAATTAGCTTCCACTATTTTCTTGGATCCCTACACTTCCTCTATAGAGATGCAAAAATTTCTACAATTAATGATTTTTAGTGGGTGGTGCGATCCCATACTGACTCATCACCTCACCTAATAGTTATTGGTGATGGGTTCGCCAAGGAGTGAACAACTCTTGTTCAATGATTCTCTAATCATGGTGCACCTAAACTTGGTCTCAAATTCATGAATCTCATCATGCCCGAAATATTGATCCACTCCTTAGTTAAATCAGACCTACCATTTGCACAAATTGGATTCCTAATTGAGTCTCTCACCATATCCGAAATATTGAGCCCAATCCATCCTCCAGCCCGTAGCATCCAATGTCTAATAGACATGATTGCATCTTTTCGGTGCAACTGAACCACTGTAACCAGTCGAGAACAATCAACCCCGAAAAGGGCCTGCACATCTACAATGGTGGAAGATCTTAGACTTAATCTTTTCTTAGGGAGAATTGATTTAGGTCTCATTAAATTAGACTTAACATAGTCATAACCATTATGACTAACCTAATGGCATGAGTTAGCTCGGATTATTCACCACCTCATATCAGAACTAAGCCAACAAACATGGCCAACTATGTGAGACCGGTGGAAGGGATATGCCATTAACTCGACAAGAACGCATTCAAGTCGAGCAGCTCCCCATTAAAAATCAGTCGATTGTATCTGCCAGACTTACCTTTGATGGGTTTGATGTACAAGATGGAAGCAAGGATTTTAAAGCAAAAATATGAAATCAAATAAACCAAACCCAAATCCTAGGACCACCTTATTAGCAATTAAATCATATAACATGCATTTGTAAAATAAAAGAAAGTATTAGAATATACCTCTTATCACTAAACCCTAAATTGATCCTGATTGTCGGTAGTAGTTCGTCAGGGGTTCCACCAGGTGCCCACGTGTTCACCCTCCAATATTGATCCACACAAAGACTTGACCAAGACACCAACACCTCTAATTTATATAATTAAAATTCTTATAATAAAAACTTTAATTAAAAGGGCAAGACCTTCTTAAGCCTTTATGTCACCTTCCTTGCCTTTCCTTATCTATCTTTCTTTTTCTTTTGTCTTCTTAATTTTCCTTCCTAATCTCTTAGTCTTAAGATGACTTCTTATCTTTATAATGACAAGGTCTAGACAAGAGAAAGGAAGAAAGAAAATTGGATAAAAAAAAACTCTTGTAAGAAAGAAAAGATAATGTTCACAACCACGGACTCTAGGTGTGCACCCCTATTTATAAAGTACGTAGGGGTGCTAACAAAAAATCTCACGCCCTTTCCTCATCAAATCTCATGCCTCATCAGCCAATCTCATGCCTCATTAGTAAAAAATGAGATATAGACTTAGTCCAAGAGGTGCCTTAAAGCAGAAGAACTCTTGGATTAATTCTACGTAAGTTTCTATGAAGAGTCGCAATAATTCATCTTTGGAGCCACCCTTTTCATCCATTAGATCATGAAACAAGGCCATCCAATGGCTCTAAAAAGGGACACCCATTTAGCAAGAAGGTGTAGAGACAAACTTTGAATAGTCAAAGTCCCAAGAGACTTTGACTTGGTCTAAGAGACGTCAAGGAGGAGTAGGCGGCATGGAGTCTTGGGCGGCAAGGGGTCATGGGCGATAAAACATCCTTGGCGAAAAGAAAAAAAATGTATTTCATCTGTAGAAGGACCTTCTATGCCCCATATCTAATGTCCATGTCAATATAAAAGTTTACATGACATAACATATGGGAAAACCCAAAGAAGGTAGGCGCCATCTTATTCCATGCACCAAAGAGTCTTTTGCGCATGAAAGACTTCCCACACGCAAGAGAAAGACTCTCTGGCATGTGGGATGCAGGTATGTAGCACCCAATCTGAAGCCCAATCAATCTAGGTTAATCCAACTCAAGATCAAATCCTATTTGGCTCAAATTGGATCTTAATTAGCCCAAATCGAAAGCTGATTCGAATCCAATTCGAATCTAGGTGCTAGGGTTTGCTATATGTGCTAGCATATTCATCTTGCAAACATGGTCTAATCTAATTAGACCCTTAATCAATTCTCTTTGTGTGTGATCCATTGGGTTCCACATCTAATCAGCAGTGAGTCAGGATGTGATTTGACCTAATCTGGTTAGAACTCAACCAAACCAATTTAGGTCAAAACTAGCCAACCCAATTTGACTTAATTTAGAACACTTTCTAATTTAATGATCAAATTAAAATTTTAATTTGATCAAACCCACAAGACATGATTGACATCTAGCAACGTATCATGACTATCCGAAAGATGTAAAATTTTGATGAAAATATCCAAAAATATCCTTCAGTGAAAATTACCATGCAACTAGATCCTTCGATCTTCCTGCATCCTGAATATGACTCTGGGTATGAAAATATGTCAATCCCAATATCATATTCATTTCTCTTTCAATCTTATGATAATGATTCATTTAATAAAACATTAGAAACCATTTCTAATTTTCATCATGCTTTGATCAAAGTCTTCCTGAATCATTATTTGTTTGAAGCAGGTAGGATGCTATTTCCTCTTACCAGGAGTGATCGATTCCTTGTTAACCTACTCACAATCTTCATATATATAATCTACCATATCCAGATCATCCCATACATAACTAAGTCATGAATGAGTATGAACCAAAATATGGATTTATATATATAATAAGATTCTATGGTAGTTTCAGGTCAAAGGATTACATGCACAAATTCCACTATGAGAACCATCTATTGACATGTAGATAAGACTCCATTAGATATTCTCAATTTGGATCAATTCAGTGAACTCATTCTCTAATGAGCACCCACATTCTTGTATTAGTGTCATACACAAGTTATTGTGAGATCAATCATCCTCTTAATCGAGCATACAAAGAATGTGCTAGTCTTACCGAAAAACATTGATCCCTAACTCAATGTCCCATCGACTAGGAATATTTAAATTAGGGTTTTAAGATTTTAGGTCTCACTAGTATGATCTCATCATAATCCTAAAATCATAGCCCTAATTTATAGAGTTCATCATAATCTTAAATAAATAATAAGACACTGCATATGATGAAATAAATGCCTTTATTTATTAAAAATGTCATTACATGAGTCTGGAAGACAAAGAACATCCCAAAAATAAATTGGCTTGAGGGCATATTCCTTTCAATCTCCCACTTGCACTAAAGCCAATCGCCCTTATATTTTAATCCCATACAATCAAGGTGGCGATCAAATAGTTGCAGTGGTAAAGCCTTAGTGAATGGGTCTGCTATGTTGTTCTTTGTATCCACTCGTTCTATGACCACATCTTGTCTTTCAATAATTTCTCGAACGAGATGGAAGCATCTCAGAATGTGTTTGGATTTATGATGAGACCTTGGTTCCTTTGCTTGAGCTACAGCTCCAGTATTATCACAGTAAAGTGGTACTGGATTCTCAATTTCAGGAATAACACCTAATTCAGTGATGAACTTCTTCATCCAGACAGCTTCCTTGGCGGCTTCACTTACAGCTATGTATTCTACTTCAGTGGTTGAGTCAGCTACAGTTGGCTGCTTAGTACTCTTCCAACTCACTGCTCCACCATTCAGAGTAAAGACATACCCTAAAATGGATTTGCTATCATTTGGGTCTGATTGAAAACTAGAGTCAGAATATGCTTCTAGTTTAAGATCAAAACCACCATATACAAGAAAAATATCTTTAGTTTTTCTTAAGTACTTAAGAATATTTTTCACAGCTTTCCAATGATCCTCTCCTGGATCAGCTTGAAATCTACTTGCAATGCCTAAAGCATAAGCAACATCAGGCCTTGTACATAACATGGCATACATTATTGATCCTACAGCCGAAGCATAAGGAATAGAACACATTCTATTTCTCTCTTCTGGTGTCTTTGGAGACATTTTTTTAGAGAGATGTATGCCTTGACTCATGGGTAAATAACCTCTTTTACTCCCATCCATACTGAATCTTTTCAGTATTAAGTCAATGTACCTTGATTGGGACAAGCCTAGCATCCTCTTAGATCTATCTCTATAGATCTTTATTCCTAGTATATAGGATGCTTCTCCCAAATCTTTCATGGAAAACTTATTTGATAGCCATAATTTGACTGATTGTAACATTGGGATATCATTCCCAATGAGGAGTATGTCATCTACATACAGAACCAAGAATACTATTGTTCTCCCACTAGTTTTCTTGTACACACATGGTTCATCCACATTCTTGATAAAACCAAACTCTTTTATTGTTTCATCAAAATGGATGTTCCAACTCCTTGATGCTTGCTTTAATCCATAAATGGATCTCTTAAGTTTGCATACCTGATTTGGTCTCTCATTTGACTCAAATCCTTCTGGCTGTGACATATAGACTTCCTCCTCAAGGAAACCATTAAGGAAGGCAGTCTTTACATCCATTTGCCATATTTCATAGTCGTGGTATGCTGCTATAGCAAGCATAATCCGAATAGATTTGAGCATGGCAACAGGTGAAAATGTTTCATCATAATCAATCCCCTATTTTTGCCTAAAACCCTTAGCCACCAATCTAGGCCTTATAGGTTTCAATTTGACCATCAGCTCCAATCTTTTTCTTAAAAATTCCATTTGCATCCAATAGGATTTATATCCTCTGGTGCATCCACCAAAGTCCATACTTTGTTGGTGTGCATGGATTCTATTTCGGATTGCATGGCAGCCAGCCATTTGTAAGAGTCCTTACTTTTGACTGCTTCCGTATAGGTCAGAGGTTCATCATTCTCAATGACTTGGGCTTCATTGTTCTCAATAATGAACCCATACCTTACAGGTGAATTTCTTACTCTTTTAGACCTACGGATAGGAGTTATGTGTTCTGATTCTTTTATGTGATTATATGGTTGAGAAATTTCTATTTGATTTTCTTGAACTTCACTAAGTTCAATATTTCTGCCACTGCCCTTTTCTAGGATAAATTTTTTTTCCATGAAAATGGCATGCCTACTTACAAATACCTTTTGTTCAGTAGGATGGTAGAATAAATATCCTATACTATTTCTAGGATATCCTATAAATAGACATCTATCTGATCTAGCATCAAGTTTATGTCCAAAATTTCTTTTGACATAAGCTGGACAACCCCATATCTTAAGATACTTAAGATTAGGTTTCTTACTTCTCCATATGTCATATGGAGTACTAGATACAGATTTAGAAGGTACTCTATTCAAGATGTAAATTGCAGTCTCCAGAGCATGACCCCAGAAGGAAATAGGTAAATCAGTGAAGCACATCATGGACCGTACCATATCTAATAAGGTATGATTTTTTCTTTCGGCTACACCATTTAATTGCGGTGTATAAGGAGGTGTCCATTCAAAGAGAATCCCTTTAAATTTAAGATAGTCAAGAAACTCACTAGATAAGTATTCTCCTCCCCAATCAGATCAAAGGATTTTATACATTGTCCAGTTTGTTTTTTGACCATACTTTGATACTCTTTAAATTTATCAAAGGCTTCTGATTTGTATTTCATAAGATACACATATCCAAACCTAGATAAATCATCAGTGAATGTAATAAAATAAGAGTATCCTCCTCTAGCTTGAGTTGTCATAGGACCACATACATCCATATGTACAAGTCCTAATAACTCATTTGTCCTTTCTCTATGTCCACTAAATGGAATCTTGGTCATTTTACCCATGAGGCATGATTCACAAGTTTCCCAATGATTCATAATCAAAAGGATCAAAGAACTTTTCTTTGTATAACTTGTTAATCCTAGCCTCACTAATATGACCTAATCGATAATGCCAGAGTAAAGTATTATTTATGTCATCTCTCTTACATTTTTTATTTTCATCAATATGAAATATATTATTATCCAAACATAGAGTCAACAAACCATTGCTAAATATGCCAAAACAAATAATTTCATTAGAATATTTGATCGAGCAACCTTCGCTCGTTACATTAAGACTATAACCTTATTTTAATAACAAGGGTATAGATATAATATTTCTAATGATCTTAGGCATATAATAATAATTTGTAAGCTCTAAGATCTTCTCCATAAGGTAACTTCAATATATTTGTCCCTACAGCTTCTGCCTGGATAGATTCTCCTCCAGTGCCATAAAGCTTGAAGTCATCTTTCTTCAAACTCTTAATTTTCTACAGCCCCTGCAAAGATTTGCAGATATGAAAACCACAGTCGGTATCTAATACCCAAGAATTTGAAATGAAAGAATTTAATGATAATATAGTATGTATCTCATACATACCTTTTGGTGCATTATTTGCACCAGACTTCACGGTTGCAAGGTAAGCCTTGCAATTCCTCTTCCAATGACCTGCTTTACCATAGTGAAAATAGGTCGTTTGTCCGTAGACCTTCTTCCCCTTTTTCTTCTTATTTATACCACTTTTAGGATTCAACCTTCTCTTTGAACCCTTTTTGCCTGCCTTCTTCTTGGAGATCCCTTCCACAAGAAGAAGAGGAGCCTTATCTTTCTTGATATGGCTTTCTACTATCTTGAGCATATTTAACAGCTCAGGCAATGAAGAATTCAGTTTGTTCATGTGATAGTTTACGATAAACTAAGAAAATGATTCTGAGGGTGATTGCAGGATCAAATCCTGACTTAACTCTCCATCCATTACAAAATCTAATTGACTTAATCGAGTGATTAGGTCAATTACCATCAAAACATGATTTTGTATGGATGTTCCTTCTGTCATTCTTGCATGAAATAATTGCTTAGATATCTCATATCTAGCAGTCCTACTATGCTCTCCATAAAGCTCTTTTAGATTGAGCAATATGGATTGAGTGTCCATGCTATCATGCTACCTCTGTAATTCATTATTCATAGAGGCAAGTATGATGCATTTGATAGTAAGAAAATCATTTTGCCGCATCTTGTATGTGGACTTATCTTCATTTGTGGCATCATTTCCTAATGGCTTAGGTTCAGGGGTGTCAAGAATATAGGAGAGTTTTTCTTGACTGAGTACTATTTTAAGATTTCTCAACCAGTCAACATAATTTTGATCAGTCAATTTATTTGAATCCAAAATTGAACGTAATGAAAGTGAAGAAGCCATTTAATCTACATAATAAAGAACAATACATAAGCAAACAATTCATGATGACAAACATAATTAAATTAGGACTTTAATTTAATTATGTCTTCCACTAAAAATCATAACCCTCTTATTGATTTTCTTAGTGAGAATAAGATCCTAATTCCTTATAAAAAGTCCTGTGGTTGCACAACAAACTTATTATAAGTTCAAAGGTAGGAAACTCTTTCCAATTGCATTTTATGCAATTCTCAAAAAACTTTTGCCTCTAAAATATTAATAGCCTTGTGTTAACATAACAAACTTTAATGTTTTAGTTTAAGTAGAACCCTTCATTTCTATACAGTCAAAAATGAAATATAACAACTTTTGTGGTTACACAACAAAGTAGTATATTCAAAATGCTGTAAGCATCTCAATGCACTAGATTAATATTACATCTTTTCCCATGATAGATCTTGTGGTTACACAATAGAACTAATATGGTTCTAGACATAATAAGAAAATAGTATGAAGGAAGGCCTTAATGTAGTGAATATAATATTAAGCATTTCAATCAGAAATTAAATTAATTAAATCGACCAGGTAAATGGGAGAAAAATAGGAGTCCCCTCGTTGCTTTCCTTAGACACCAATAAATTTAGCCAGATCAGACAACGGAATCAATTAAAAAATATGTTCTCTTTACCAATCATGAACCAATTTTCTTAGGCACCGATAGATCAATTAGACATCCTGACTGATTCAGCTATAGATTAATTACACTACAACTTAATATAATTTTTCATAGAGGAATTTAAAAGGTCTCGATGTACATACTGATTTAAATCAAACTAAATGTCTAATAGCATTAATTATGATAAAATTCATGTATAATTATTCTAGGACAACCATCATTATATAGTGAATACTTTCCACTATATCAAGACAACCTTTACAGAATAATATATACAACATAATCTCATTATGATAAGTAAAAGAATATGATCTCATCATATAAATAAAAATATGCTAAAAATATTATATCATATTTTTCATTTATGCCATTATACTGTAAGCAAAGCATTATATGATTTAACCTAATAAGGCTTGCTCTGATACCACTGATGGGTTTGGTGTATAGGGTGGAAGCATGGATTTCAAAGCAAAAACATGAAATCAAATAAACCAAATCCAAACCCTAGGACCACCTTATTAGCAATTAAATCATATAACATGCATTTATAATATAAAAGAAAGTATTAGAATATACCTCTTATCGCTAAACCCTAAATTGACCCTGATCGTCGGTAGTAGTTCGTCAGGGGTTCCACCAGGTGCCCATGTGTTCACCCTCCAATGTTGATCCACACAGAGACTTGACCAAGACACCAACACCTCTAATTTATATAATTAAAATTCTTATAATAAGAACTTTAATTAAATGGGCAAGACCTTCTTAAGCCTTTATGTCACCTTCCTTGCCTTTTCTTATCTATCTTTCTTTTTCTTTTGTCTTCTTAATTTTCCTTCCTAATCTCTTAGTCTTAAGATGACTTCTTGTCCTTATAATGACAAAGTCTAAACAAGAGAAAGAAAGAAAAAAAATTGGACAAAAAGAAACTCTTGAAAGAAAGAAAAGATAATGTTCACAACCACGGACTCTAGGTGTGCACCCCTATTTATAAAGTACGTAGGGGTGCCAACAAAAAATCTCATGCCCTTTCCTCATCAAATTCTCATGCCTCATCAGTAAAAAATGAGATATAGACTTAGTCCAAGAGGTGCCTTAAAGCAGAAGAACTCTTGGATTAATTCTACGTAAGTTTCTACGAAGAGTCGTAATAATTCATCTTTGGCGCCACCCTTTTCATCCATTAGATCATGAAACAAGGCCATCCAATGGCTCTAAAAAGGGATGCCCATTCAGCAAGAAGGTGTAAAGATAAACTTTGAATAGTCAAAGTCCCAAGAGACTTTGACTTGGTCCAAGAGACGTCAAGGAGGAGTAGGCGACATGGAGTCTTGGGCGGCAAGGGGTCATGGGCAACAAAACATCCTGGGTGAAAAGAAAAAAAAAGTATTTCATCTACAAAAAGACTCTTCTATGCACCATATCTGATATCCATGCCAATATAAAAGTTTACGTGACATAACATATGGGAAAAGTCAAAGAAGGTAGGCACCATCTTATTCCATTCGCCAAAGAGTCCTTTGCGCATAAAATACTTCCCACGCACAAGAGAGAGACTCTCTGACACATAGGATGTAGGTATGTGGTTCTCAATCTAAAGCCCAATCAATCTAGATTAATCCAACTCAAGACCAAATCCTATTTAGCTCAAATCGGATCTTAATTAGTCCAAATCGGAAGCGGATTCGAATACAATTCGAATCCAGGTGCTAGGGTTTGCTATATGTGCTAGCATATTCATCTTGCAAACATGTCTAATCTAATTACACCCTTAATCAATTCTTTTTGTATATGATCCATGGGTTCCACATCTAACTAGTAGTGAGTTAGGGTGTGATTTGACCTAATCTGGTTAGAACTCAACCAAACCAATTTAGGTCAAAACTAGCCAACCCAATTTGACTTAATTTAGAACACTTTCTAATTTAATGATCAAATTAAAATTTTAATTTGATCAAATCCACAAGACATGATTGTCGTCTAGCAACGTATCATGACTACTCAGAAGATGTGAAATTTTGATGAAAATACCAAAAATATCCTTCAGTAAAAATTACCATGCAACTAGATCCTTCGATCTTCCTGCATCCCGAATATGACTCTGGGTATGGACATATGTCAATCCCAATATCATATTTATTTCTGTTTCAATCTTATGATAATGATTTATTTAATGAAATATTAGAAATCATTTTTAATTTTCATCATGCTTTGATCAAAGTCTTCCTGAATCATTATTTGTTTGAAGCAAGTAGGATGCTATTTCCTCTTACCAGGAGTGATCGATTCCTTGTTAACCTACTCACAATCTTCATATATATAATCTATCATATCCAGATCATCCCGTACATAACTAAGTCATGAATGAGTATGAACCAAAATATGGATTTATATATATATAAGATTCTATGGTAGTTTCAGGTCAAAGGATTAGACCAACGCTTGCGCTGGCTAAAGATCCAGGAACCTCAGGCAATCAGCAGGATCATGCAAACGGCGTAATCAGCATTACCATATCAAGATAAAAACTAATGTTAGATCTTAATTTAATTTTATATTTTTTTATTATCCTATTAAATCATAAATTAGATATGAAAATGTTAGATCTAAATTAGATCTAAGAAGAAAAACTTGGTTGAAATATGCCTTTGAATCCAATCAGATTTGAACGAACTTGACACGAGAAAATCTGATTTTCTCCCTTCCACACCATTGGTCATCCAGTCAGTAAGAACAAAGTTAGGGGATTTAAATGCCCTCTCCTCTTATTTCGATGGGTGTTCATTTATGATCTGAGGGAGGTGCTGGCATATCATCCTTATGTTAGAAATCACAGGAACTTACTTTTTTGCAAAATCCCTAAATCCTGAAATCCTAGGATATTCTATTTACATGTTTTATTTGTGAATCTCACTTAATTTGAAGAATTCATGATTATGAACATATTAATTAGTCAAAAATGAGGAATTTCTAGATCTAACATATTCATAACATATGGCGTTCAGATAGTGGGTATGTCTCAATTAGGTCTAAGTGCGTTGATCTCAAATCGAATCAAGAGTTGGTTAGATGGCGATCAACAGTTATTTAAATTGACCAGGCCCTAATAGGATAAGTCTGGGGTCTAGGATCGAGCACGTGAGTGACTCGACTTCAAGCTTAAGACCTTAATTAGGCTCAGTGGTTAGAGTCTGGATTGTAGGCTAACCGATTGATTCTGGCGTCAACAATTTTGGTGTCTAAGGTGAAAGAAATATCCCTCAAGCCAATTTATTTTTAGGAATGTTCTTTGTCTTCCAGACTCATGTAATGACATTTTTAATAAATAAAGAACATTTATTTCATCATATGCAGTGTCTTATTATTTATTTAAGATTATGATGAACTCTATAAATTAGGGCTAATGGTTTGAGGATATGATGAGATCATACTAGTGAGACATAAAATCTTAAATCCTAATTTAAATATTTCTTAGTCGATGGGACATTGAGTTAGGGATCAATGTTTTTCGGTAAGACTAGCACATTCTTTGTATGCTCGATTAAGAGGAGTGATTGATCTCACAATAACTTGTGTATGATACTAATACAGAATGCGATGCTCATTAGAGAAATGAGTTGTACTGAATTGATCCAAATTGAGTAAATCTAATGTGAGTATTATCCTACATGTCAAATAGATGGATTCTCATAGTGGAATTTGGTGCATGTAAT
>QRFJ01003633.1:0-2500 GCA_006176705.1 Cocos nucifera
AAAAGAGAGAGTCTTTTCCTTTGAACTATCAGCCTTATTTGCTTCAGACTCTGCCTTCTTCACTTCTTATGCTCCTTCACACCTTCTGATATTTTCGCAGACTTCTTTTTCATTCCATAAGATTTTTTTTGAAAAGAAGTTCATCCAATGCAGAAACTATTGAGCACCTTTTAGAGCAGCTAGACTAGCGCCTTCTAGCCTTTCATAGCCAAGCTCAGCGAATACATGATACTTTAATTTCGGTCTAAGGAATTTTAGAAGTTTAATGCAATGTGGTAAGTTCATGGGGGGTATGATATTGGCTCATATGAATCAGTTCAAGAGGATTGCTTAGAAATAATATCAATTCTCAGGGTCCATAGTCAAACTTCACACCGTAGCTTTCTCAAGCTCTTTCCATGATCCTGATCATTGATCAGGTATTAAGTTTGAAAGTTTCTTGGGACTGACTGCCTCATCACGCATTGCTGGCACAGATTACGCTTCGTCTGGTTCACTGGAAACATCTCCTGCAGGTGAGCCAAGCATTGGCGAGCAGTCCGATTATCTTCATGTTGGTTGCTGGACAGCCATCAGGACATCGAGCCCAACATGTAATTATCTTTGGCCCTTAATTATCTTCGTCTATGCCATTTTTTCCAAGAGAGTGCTCTCTGTTCAATAGAGGATGGGTCTGGTAAGGGTGGGGGGAGTGTTCCTGGTCCAGTACATGGGTTAACTTCTCGGAAATCCAAACTATTTTAGGTAGTTCCTCTGGAGCCAAATCTTTATTAATTAGGTTCGGTCCAGTTCTGTGGTGTGTCCAGGATAATCGTGCTAATATGGGTTGCGATTCAGATATTTTTCCTATTAGAGAGTCAAAGTTTCTAGTTAGATATTGTAATTATGGACTTAACATTTTATTTAGAAATTTTATTTTTTAACTGAAATTAGCTTCCCACTATTTCTCGAATCCCTACCCACTCCCTCTGTAGAGATGCAAAAATCTCTATGATTTAATGATTTCTTAGTGGGTGGTGCAGTCTCCCAACTGTACTCATACACCTCACCTACAGTTATTTGCTGATGGGTTAGCCAATGTAGTGAACAACTCTTGTTTCAATGAATTTCTCTAACCATGGTACACTCAAACTTGGTCTCTAATTCATGAATCTGCAACCTGTATCGCAAATATTGATCCAGCCCTTAGTTAAGTCAGGACTCACCATTTGCATAGACTGGGTTCCTAATTGAGTCTTACTTCACCGTTCCAGAAAATGGAGTCCTTTAATCTCATCTCAGCCCATATGCATCCAATGCCTAATTAGACATGGTTGTGTCTTTTCCGGTTGTAACTTGAGCTACTGTTATCCAGCCGGACAAACAATTCAACCCCGAGAAGGGCCCGCACTCTTACAATTGGTTGGAAAGACCTCTAGACTTAATCTTTTCTAGGGAGACATGATTCAGAATCGTCATTAAACTAGACTTATCATAGTTCAATAATAATTTGACTAACCTATGGCATGGTTAGCTCGGATTACTAACCCTCAGATCAGAACTGTGTCAATGAATATAGCCAAGTAAGTGAGCTAGTGTTGACGAAGTTTTTGCTGGTTTGTGGAGGTGGTGGTTTAAGGAATATGCCATTAACCTCGTGACAAGAATGCTTCAGGTCGAGTAGCTTCCAATTAAAAACCAGTCAGTCGTAATGTGCCAAACTTACCTTAGACACCAAATTATTGAACTATAACAATTGGGTTATCCTACAATCCAGACTCTAACCTCTGAGCCTATTAGGTCTTGCTTGATTGTGACTGCGATCTTGACTTTCCAGACTTAATCCTATTAGGTTTGGTCAATTTTAAACATTATTGAATCCCATCTAACCAACTCTTTTGATTCGTGTTTTGATCAACCGCTTAGACCTAATTGAGCTTAGCCCAAGCCCGAACCTCAGTTTATGATATAGTGTTTTTGATCTAATACATTCTCAATTTTAGAGTTAATTGATATTCCATAATCTTAATTTTAATTAAGTAGTGGGTTCATAGAACAAAATATGCATAATAAATCCTAGGATTTCAGGATCAGGTTTTTGCAGAAAGTAAGTTTTGGTTTCTAATTAAGAACGAACACGCAGCAACGCCCTACACACTCATAAGAACACCCCATCTGAATGGAAAGAGAGGGCCTTTAAATCTTTCTTCATTCTTGTGACTGAACGGCCAAGAGGAATGCCTTAATCAGGAACATGCAATACTACAAAACAGTTTTAGATCTATATCATATTCTCATATACAAATTAGATCTAATCATGGCATATTTTGCTATACATCTCATGTATTGAATCATGCATATTTTCAGATCTAAATTTATCTCATAAATAATCTAAAAAATTAGATTTAAATTAATCTAAATCAAAATAAATTCTAATCTAGATAATTATGTAGAACTATTCTACAACTAGTCTAGACATGCATCTATCATATCTCATATGATATTTAAAATTAAATAATTT
>QRFJ01003633.1:10000-28911 GCA_006176705.1 Cocos nucifera
TCATCTTGAGATTGGGTCGACTAAGGCCGGCTCAGTCCTAGACCGAATCAATTATGTCGCAAAGAATATTCAGATAGAAAGTAATATTTTTGGGACTACTAGCATGATACATAACCTAACTCAGTCTCAGAATGAGCCTACCAAATCATAGGTTAGCCGGCTCAGTCTGAAACTGGGCCGGCTCAGTATCGTGGGATTAGTTTTATGTACGTTGATTATTTATATTAAATGTGTGTCGTAGTGTTGGATATGTGTATCCTAGAAGCCAGAATTGACTGACACTTGTAATACACTTCTAGGGGCAAAATTATAATTTTGACTATAAATAATAAAATAGATTATTTTCTATCATAAATGTGTATTTAGTGTCTGTGATACATCGCTTGAGTTAATGGTAATGATAATTCTTATTTTCAAGAGTTGAAAATTTAAGACAAGAATTTTCATTATTAACTCATAAAATGCTCCTGATCGTAGGATCATCATAAGGATGATGATTGATCCGAAAGGTTGGTGTACAATCGCTTCTTCATAGTACATGAGTCTTGAGTCTATAGTGTAGAGACATCAGAACGAGAGTGTAGGTACTCATTAAAGAATGAGGGCACTGAGCATGACCACCTCGAGCAGTCATAAGAAAATCTACCTTCTCATCAATGACTGACTCGAAGCTATAGTGGTGTGTCTAGTTCTTTGACCTAAGGTGCATTGACAGTTCAACTTGAGGGTGTTATAGTTTGACTACACCATTACTCAGTCTCCTAACCATTCAGAACCCTGAGGTGTATGTTGGCTATAGCATATTCATTGTAGGAATTGGATTGCACCAAGAAGGAATCTATCTACCTCGGTGGATGAGGAGCAACCCTATGATAATCATGAGAATCAAGTCCATAAGCCCATGGCCATGATAGAGTAAAATAATAGAAAGAGTTTCCATTAAGGTTTTCACATTGGACTTGAATTGAATGATTAAATAATATGATAGAAATTAGGGTTTGACGAGTTTACCTTAATCCTAATCTGATCGGGGCTCAAGATAGAAGAACTTAATCATACAGGTAGCTGCACCAAGAGGTTCGTTTTTAGTTTTGATGGGTTGCCACCATATACTGCTAGGTGTCACTGGTGGATTTTGGAAGCAATTAGAATGATGTAGATGATCGATCATTCTTGTTGTCTGAATCAGAAGAGTTTTGATCCATCGAAAGGAGTTTCAATGATATCGATGATAGAGATCATGACATATCTCCTTATCATATAGAATTGAGCCTAACTGGATCACACAAATAAGAGTTCGGATCTGGATATCATCAATTGCATTAACCTAGTTCAAATTATTTGAATTAGATTCAATTAGGTTCCAGAAAATCATACTAGCACGGGATTGAACCTATCATTCTCCTTCTACTATCATTAAAAGTTATCTCGACTGAGTCAAAAATATTTATGCTCACTCAGGTACCTTTACTTGGTCTGATTGGAGCTTGTCTAGATCAAAAAAATTTGAGACAACACATGCCATTTTTCATCATCTGCTAATTCTTGTCTTTTGACATTGGTCAAACGTTGACCTTTGACCCTCGGACATCTTTCTATGTGTCATGCATCTATTGGAGAGCAGATAGGAGCTTGTCCCCTTGCTAGATTTTGGAAATGAAGGGGTGCACACCTATGGAGGCGTGCGCCCATGGATAGGGATGATTGGAGTCCCATACGGATGGGACTTCAGGTTGCTTCTTGGTTTCTACTTAGGTGGCCCATAACTATAGACTTTGACTAGTCTTAGGTGCCATCAAAGGATGAATTAGTGGGACACTTATCTAATTGGATCAGGTGATGTCATTCCACCGATCAGATTTAGATCTAATTGCATGAAGCAACGTGATTGGTCGAGATGATATGGCACTGCATGGTACAGCAGGGTCTATATAAACCCTATCTACGCCCAACTTTCAAAGAGTTCTCTCTTAACCCATACCCTAAGGCTGCCCCTCTCCCTCCTCCATGACATCTTCTGATTCTCACTCACCTCTCGACTCCAAGGTATAATTAAATCAAATTTAATTTATTTTTATTTTTATTTATTAGATTTATAAAATTAGATCTAAAGCATCTCAGATCTAATCTGGATATATGAGAAAAATTTTTGAAATATCTCTGTTGATCCGATTAGATCTGAACAAACCTGATCCAAAAAATCAAGATTTTCCCTTCAACTAGTATCAGAGTCAGGTTCTCTAAATTGTTTAGATCTAATTTTTAACTTATTTTGATCTAATATTTGATGACTTTAGATGTGACATGAGATGTAATTAGATCTAAAATTAGAAAAATTAAAATTAAATAATATAGATCTAGGTTCTATAATATGGATGACTAGTTGTAAAATCGAATAGTTCTATACATAGTCTTGCATAATCATAATTTATTTTTATTAAATTATGATTTTAGATCTATGTATTTTCTATTTTTTGATGATTCTAAATATTATAATAAGATCTAAAAAATAAAAAAATAAAATTATTTAATTTTTAGATCATATAAGATATGATGAATGCATGTTTAGACTAGTTGTAGAATAGTTCTACATAATTATCTAGATTAGAATTTATTTTAATATGATCAATTTAAATCTAATTTTTTAGATAATTATGAGATAATTTAGATCTAAAAAATATGCATGATATGATACATGAGATGTATGCAAAATATGTATAAAGTTAGATCAATTTTATATATGAGATATATGATGTAGATCTAACTAATTTTGTAGATTTATATTTCTGATTAAGGTGTTCCCCTTGGTCGTCCGATCATAAGAATAAAGTAGGATTTAAATATCCTCTCCTACTATTTGATGGGGTGCTCTTATGATGTGTAAGGATGCTGCGCATTTGTCCTTAATTAGAAATCAAAAACTTACTTTCTGCAAAACCCTAGATCCTGAAACCCTAGGATTTTATTTACATATTTTGTTTGTGAACTCTAACTTAATTAAAAATTAAGATTATAAAATATTAATTAGATCTAAAATTAAGAATTTTAGATCTAAGACATATTCATAATATTGGGTTCGAGGCTTGGGTAGCTCAATTAGGTCTAAAGCGGTTGAATCAAACCGAATCAAGAGTTGGTTAGATGGGATCAACAATGCTTTAAATTGACCAGCCTAATAGGATTAAGTCTGGGTCAAGATCGAGTCACATGAGTGATCGATCAAGCAAGACCTAATTAGGCTCAGAGGTTAGAGTCTGGATTGTAGGCTAACCCAATTGGTTCTGGCTCAACAATTTGGTGTCTAAGGTAAGTTTGGCAGATACGACCGACTGGTTTTTAATTAGGAAGCTACTCGACCTCGAATGCATTCTTGTTGAGTTAATGGCATATCCCTTCCACCAGTCTCACTTACCTGGCCATATTTGTTGACTCAGTTCTGAATCTGAGGTGGTCAATAATCCGAGCTAACCCATGCCACTAGGTTAGTCATAATTGTTATGACTATGTCAAGTCTAGTTTAATGAGACCTAAATCAAATTCTTCCCTAAGAAAAGATTAAGTCTAAGGTCTTCCACCATTGTAGATGTGCGGGCCCTTTTTGAGGTTGATTGTTCTCGTTGGATACAGTGGCTTCAGTTGCACCGAAAAGATGCAACCATGTCTATTAGGCATTGGATGCTATGGGCTGGAGGATAGATTGGGCTTCAATATTTTGGATACGGTGAGAGACTCAATTAGGAATCCAATCTGTGCAAATGGTGGGTCTGACTTAACTAAGGAGTGGATCAATATTCTGAGCATGGTGAGCTTCAAGAATTAGAGATCAAGTTTGGATGCACCATGATTAGAGAATCATTGAACAAGAGTTGTTCACTCATTGGCTAACCCATCATCAATAACCATTAGGTGACGTGATGAGTCAGTTGGTGGGACCGCACCACCCACTAGAAATCATTAATCATGGAGATTATCGCATCTCTATAGAGGGAGTACAGGAATATGAGAAAATAGTGGTAGCTAATTTGTTTAAAAACTAAAATCCTAAATAAATTGATTAAGTCTTAATTATAATATCCAACTAGAAACTTTGACTCTTTACAGGAAAATGTCTGCATCCAATCCACTAGCATGAATTTTAGACACCCATAGAATGACCGGACCCAATTACAAGGATTGTCTCTAAAACTTCAAAATCATTTTGGATTTTGAAAAGTTAACTCATGTATTGGACCAGGATCCTTCCACCTTACCAGCTCGTCCATCTACTAAATAGAGAGCATCTCTTGAAAAATGGATGAACGAAGATAATAAGGCCAGATATTACATGTTGGGCTCGATGTCTGATGAGCTCCAGCACCAACATGAAGATATCGGACTGCTCGCCAAATGTTGGCTCACCTTATAAGGAGATGTTTGGTGAACAGAGTCGTGCAGCCAAGTATCAAGTCAATTAAATGACTTTTTAAGGCTAAGATGCATGATGGGCAGTCAGTCCAAGATCACTTGTCTGATGAATGATCAAGGACTTGGAAAAGAGCTTGAGAAGCTCGGTGTGAAGTTGGACTTGGATCTACAGAATGATATTATTCTGCAATCCTTGACTGATGCATATGGATAGTTCATCATGAACTATCATATGCATAAACTTCAAAATTTTCTGGCCGAACTTATGAACATGCTGGTTACCGCTGAGCTTTCTATCAAAAGTTTTAAAGGCTCAGTACTTGCTATGGAACAAACTTCCTCCAAGAGAAAATCTTTTGGAAAGAAGAAGAAGTCTGTGAAAAAGCAGAAGATGGAAGAAGAAAAGAAGAAAAAGGCAGAGCAGAAGAAGAAGGCCGCTGACAAAGGAAAGTATTTTTATTGCAACAATGATGGCCACTAGAAGCAGAACTATCCTACTTACCTGGCCACCCTGAAGAATAAGAAGGAGGTAGGTCCTTCTGGAGGTATGCTCGTTATGAAGTCTAACCTTATGATTTTTTCTGCATCCAATTGGATGCTTGACTCTGGCTCTAGTGCTCATTTGTGCACTTCCATACAGGGTCTTGAGGATAGCAGGAGGCTGAGGGATGGTGAGATAATCCTGTGCATCAAAAATGTAGCAAGAGTTGCTACCATGGTCGTGGGAACAAACCCTCTTCGACTACCATCTAGTTTAGACTTAGTGTTAAAAGACTATTATTATGTGCCTGCAGCAAGCAGGAATTTGATTTCTATTTTTGCCTTACATTAGAAGGCTATGTAATTAGTTTTCTTAAGGACCATTGTAACATTCTTTATGAAAGAAATAAGATTGCAAGTGGTTTCCATATTAGTGGTCTTTATCAGTTATATATTGATGTATCTGTTTTCAATATCGAGCAAAATATGAATACCATGAAACAACCTAAGGATAGTCCAAATGATAGGTATCTATGGCACCTAAGACTAGGTCATATAGCAGAAGATAGGATTAACAAATTAGAGAAAATCGGACTATTGAGTCCATTGACTTCGAGTCATATCCAATTTATGAATCTTGTCTTCATGGCAAAATGACTAAGCTTTCTTTTGAAGGACATGGGGAAAGGGCCATGGATCTTCTTGTCCTAGTATATACTGATGTGTGCAGCCCATTTGATTTGCCGGCTAGAGGCAAGTTTGTCTACTTCATAACTTTTACCGATGATTTATCTTGGTATGGGTATGTGTATCTTATGAGACACAAGTCTAAAGCTTTTGAAAAGTTTAAGAAATTCAGACATGAAGTAGAAAAGCAAATAGGAAAACCCATTAATGTTCTTCGATCAGATCGAGGAGGTGAATACCTTAGTCGAAAATTCCTGGACTATCTCAAGGAAAATGGAATAGTGTCTCAATGGACTCCACTTGGAACACCTTAACTCAATGGGATTTCAGAATGGAGGAATCGAACTCTATTAGATATGGTCCGATCCATGATGAGCTTCACAGGTCATTCTGATTTTTTTTGAAAAAACTATTTATTAACTGCAATATACTTTTTGAATAGGGTTCTTTCTAAAATTGTTCCTACCATACCGTATGAGATATGGCATGGTAAAAAACCAAGTTTGAGTCATCTCAGAATTTGGGATTGTTCGGCTCATGTCAAAAGACAACAAGCAGACATGTTAGACTTCAATTCTTTAGAGCTCAATTTATAGGATATCCTAAAGAGTAATTAGGATATTATTTCTACATTCTAGAAGATCACAATATCATTGTGAGTTGATATGCCATCTTTTTTGAAAAATAGTTTATCCAAGATAGCGGCATAGGAAAGCAGATCAAACTCAATGAGAAAGTCTCATAAGAGCAATGAGCTAAGGACCAAATGGAACCAAATCAGGTTAAGCCAATCTAGTCACTACCTCTACCTTGTAGATCGAAAAGAGTTTTCCATCCCTCTGAGAGGTACTTAGGTACTATTTCAGAGAAAATAGAGGAAATGTTCCTCATAGATAATGGGATTCATGGTGATGATATCAAAACTTATAATAAGGCGATATTGAATATCGACTCTGAAAAATAGTTAGAGGCAATGAAGTCAGAAATTGACTCGATGCACTTAAACCAAGTCTGCACCTTGGTAGATCCACCAGAAGGTATAGTACCTATTGGATGTAAATGGATCTACAAGAGAAAAATTGATGTAGATGGAAATGTAGAGACATTCAAAGCTAGATTAGTGTTAAAAAATTATAGTCAATGCGAAGGCATTGACTATCAGGATACCTTTTTGCCAGTAGCTATGCCAAAATCCATTCACACATTACTTGCTGTTGCAGCCTATTTCGATGATGAAATATAGCAAATGGACATGAAAATGGCATTCTTAAATGGATATCTTGAGAAAGATATCTATATGGAATAGCCGCTAGGTTACACATCCTGTCACAAGGTATGCAAGCTGCAAAGGTCCATATATGGACTTAAGCATGCATCTCAGAGTTGGAATACTCATTTTAATGATGTAATCAAATTGTTTGATTTCATCAAGAACGAGGAGGAGCTATGTGTCTTCAAAAAAGTCAGTGGGAGCATTGTTGTCTTTCTCATATTATATGTGGATGACATCCTCTTTATTAAGAATGATATTCATATGTTGACCACAGTTAAAATGTGGTTATCTAAAGAATTCTTCATGAAAGACCTAGAAGAAGCATCCTTTATTCTGGAAATTAAGGTCTATAGAGATAGACCAAATAGGATGCTAGGACTTTCACAGAAGATGTACATAGAGGAAGTACTAAAGAGGTTTAGTATGAAAAATTCTAAGAGGGGTTTGGTACCCTTCAGACATGGCATTCATCTTTCCAAGAAGATGTGCCCTAGCACACCTGAGGAAATAGAACACGAGCAAAATCCCTTATACTTCAGCAATAGGGAGCCTCATGTATGCCATGTTATGTACACAACCTGATATAGCCCATGCTGTGAGTGTCACAAATAGATATCAGTCAAATCCAGATGAAGAACACTAAACTTCTATGAAATGTATCTTTAAGTACTTGACAAGAACTAAGGATATGTTGTTGATCTTTGGTAATGGAGAACTCCTAGTCCAAGGTTATACAGACTCGAATTTTATGTCCGATGTAGATGATCGAAAGTCAACATCTGAGAGTCTGTTTGTGTGCAATGGTGGAGATGTCAGTTAGAAAAGTTCCAAGCAAACTGTGATAACAAATTCCACCATGGAAGCAGAATATATTGCTGCATCAGAAGTTGCAAAGAAGGCATTCTAGTATAAGAAGTTTGCCACAGAGATCGAAGTAATGCCATCAAATGCCATTCCTCTGTATTGCGATAATAATGGTGCCATAGACCTTGCTAAGGAGCCTAGGTCTCACCAGAAATCTAAGCACATCGAGTAGCAATACCACCTCATATGTGATTACCTCAAGAAGGGTTACGTCGAGGTCAAGAGAGTTGACTCCGCAAATAATACGACGGACCAGCTTACAAAGCCATTTGGCCAGCAGAAGATCAAAGTCCATCTTGAGATGATGGGACTTAGATTTGTAGCCAAATGGCTTTAGGTCAAATAGGAGTTTGTTAGATATGTGTGCCATAGAAGTCAAAATTGGCTGATACTTGTAATACACTTCTAGGGGCAAAATTATAATTTTGACCATAAATTTTAAAATAGATTATTTTCTATCATAAATGTGTATTTAGTGTCTGTGATACATCCCTTAAGTTAATGGTAATGATTATTCTTATTTTCAAGAGTTGAAAATTTAAAACATGAATTTTCATTATTAACTCATAAAATGCTCCAGACCGTAGGATCATCGTGAGGATGATGATTGATCCAGAAGATTGGTGTACAATCACTTCTTCATACTAGATGAGTCTTGAGTCTATGGTGTAGAGACATCAGAGTGAGAGTAAAGATACTCATTAAAGAATGAGGGCACTGATAGTGACCACCTCGAGTAGTCATAAGAATGTCTACCTTCTCATCGATGACTGACTCAAAGCTATAGTGGCGTGTCTGGTTCTTTGACCTGAGGTGCATCGATAGTTCACCTTGAGGGTGTTATAGTTTGACTACACCATGACTCGATCTTCTAGCCATTTGAAATCCTGAGGTGTATGTTGGCTATAGCATGTTCATTGTACGAATTGGATTGCACCAAGAAGGAATCTATCTACCTCGATGGATGAGGAGCAACCCTATGATAATCATGAGAATCAAGTCCATAAGCCTATGGCCATGGCAGAGTGAAATAATAGAAAGAGTTTCTATTAAGATTTTCACATTGGACTTGAATCGAATGATTAAATCATATGATAGAAATTAGGGTTTGACGAGTTCACCTTAACCCTAATCTAATCAGTGCTCAAGATAGAAGAACTTAATCACATAGGTAGCTGCACTAAGAGGTTCATTTTTAGTTTTGATGGGTTGCCACTGAAGGAAAATCCTGATTTTTTGATCCAGGTTCGTTCAGGTCCGATCAGATCAAGAGATATATTTCAAAAATTTTTTTCTTGATTCCAATCAGATCTTGATATGTTTTAGATCTAATTATTATTATTTTAGTAAATAAAATAAAATTAGATAAATTAAATCAAATTTAATTTATACCTTGATATTGGGTAATCCTATTATCCCTTTGATGATCCTATATGTAGCGGACGGTTCTGAATTTAGCCATGCAAGTGCCTGACCTCTACCGGTATCCACTCGGGCTGAATCTGGAGATCCTCTTCTTCTCTATCACATCTCCAAAAATCAAATCTGGATCTGATCTATAGGATCTTCAAAACTCATTTTGAAGATCAGCAGTCTTCCTTTGCAGCAGTGCAGCCTTCTAGCTTTCAGTCGCCTTTTCTTTGATCTGGATCGCACCAACCAAAAAGTCCAAAACTCCTTTTGGACGTGGAGAGGAAGGGGAGAAGAGTGTTTGGCATGGAGGAAGAGGGGAGAGGCAGCCTTGGGGCATGGGGAATTGTGATTCCTTTCAATCACTTTCAATCACAATCTGGGTTGGGCGCAGGGTCTTATTTATAGACTAAGCATGATCCAACTCCTCTTCTTCCCAACCAATCACAACTCTTTATGAAATCAGATCTAAATCTGATTGGTGGGAATAGAGTCCCCTGGATTCCTCCTTAGAGGGCACCTAAGACCAGTCAAAGTTGGTTCTTAGGAGAACTCTAATTGGAATCCAAAAAGGAGATGGAGTCCTTGTCCAACAAGGGACTCCTAGGCGCCTCCAACTTGGGCACACGCCTAAGGGTGGCGTGCGCCCTCTCTCCTTGCCAGGTTCTGGCAGGGGGACAGGCCCCCACCAGCTCTCCAATAGGTGCATGACATGTGGTCAAAAGTCAAAGTGTCAATGGTCAACATTTGACCAGTCAAAGGTAGACTTTTGACCAAAGTCAAAGAACAAGAAATGGCAGGTGACCAAAAATGGCAGGTAATGTCTTACAAAATAAGACAACCTTTTCTGACTTGGACAACCTCCAGTCAGACCATATGAAGGCCTCTGATTGAGCACAAACTCCTTTGGCTCAGTCAGGACAACTTATTTATGATAGTAAAAGAAGAACGTTAGGTTCAATCGAGTGCTAGCACGATTTCCTTGAACCTAATTGAATCTCATTCAGATCAATTGAACTAGATCAGTTCAATTGATGATCACCAGATTCAAACCCTTGTTTGTGTGACCCAGTTAGGTTCAGTTCTGTATGGTAATGGGATATGTCATGATCTCTATCATCGACATCATCGAAACTCCTTTCGATGGATCAGAACTCTTCTGATTCGAACAGCTAGAATGATCGATCATCTAAATCATTCTAATTGCTCCCAAAATCCACCAGTGACACCTAGCAGTATATGGTGGCAACCCATCAGAGCTGAATGCGAACCTCTTGGTGCAGCTACCTGTGTGATTAAGTTCTTCTATCTTGAGCCCCGATCAGATTAGGGTTAAGGTGAAACTCGTCAAACCCTAGTCTCTGTCATATGATGTAATCATTCGATTCGAGTCCGATGTGAAAATCTAAATAGAAACTCTTTCTATTATTTCACTCTGCCATGGCCATGGACTTTTGGACTTGATTCTCATGATTATCATAGGGCTGCTCCTCTACCACCGAGGTAGATAGATTCCATCTTGATGCCATCCAGTTCCTACAATGAACATGCTATAGCCAACATACACCTCAGGGTTCCATATGGCTAGGAGACCGAGTAATGGTGTAGTCAAACTATAACACCCTCAAGGTGAACTACCGATGCACCTCAGGTCAAAGAACCAGACACACTACTGCAGCATCGAGTCAGTCATTGACGAGAAGGTAGACTCCCTAATGACTACTCGAGGTGGTCACGCTCAGTGCCCTCGTTCTCTAACGAGTACCTGTACTCTCGCTCCGATGTCTCCACACCGTAGACTCAAGACTCATCTACTAAAGAGAAGCGATTGTACACCAACCTTCCGGATCAATCACCATCCTCGTGATGATCCTATGGTCGGGAGCATTTTATGAGTTAATAATGATTATTCATGTCTTAAATTTTCAACTCTTGAAAATATGAATTATCATTACCATTAACTCAAAGGATGTATCACAGACACTAAATACACATATGTGATAGAAAATAACCCATTTTATTGATTATAGTCAAAATTATAATTTTGCCCCTAGAAGTGTATTACAAGTGTCAGCCAATTCTGGCTTCTAGGGCACATATATCTAACAATCTCCCACTTGTCCTAAAGCCAATTGGCTACAAGTCTAAGTCCCATCTTCTCAAGGTGGGCTTCGATCTTCTGCTGGCCCAACGGCTTTGTAAGTGGGTCTGCCACATTATCTATGGAGTTGACTCTCTTGACCTCGACATAACCCTTCTCGAGGTAATCGCGGATGAGGTGGTATCGCCGCTCAATATGCTTGGATTTCTTATGAGACCTCGGCTCCTTAGCAAGGGCTATGGCGCCATTATTGTCGCAGTATAGAGGAATGGCATCTGATGGCATTACTCCAATTTCTGCAGCAAACTTCTTGTACCAGAATGCTTCCTTCGCAGCCTCTGATGCAGCGATATATTCTGCTTCCATGGTGGAATCTGCTATCACCGTTTGCTTGGAACTCTTCCAGCTGACAGCTCCACCATTGCACACAAACAGACTCCCAGATGTCGACTTTCGATCATCTATATCGGACATGAAATCCGAGTCTGTGTATCCCTGGACTTGGAGTTCTCCATTACCAAAGACCAACATCATATCCTTAGTTCTTCTCAAGTACTTAAGGATACATTTCACAGAAGTCCAGTGTTCTTCACCTGGATTTGACTGATATCTGCTTGTGACACTCACAGCATGGGCTATATCAGGTCGTGTACATAGCATGGCATACATGAGGCTCCCTATTGCAGAAGCATAAGGGATCTTGCTCATGCGTTCTATTTCCTCAGGTGTGCTGGGGCACATCTTCTTGGAAAGATGAATACCATGTCTGAAGGGTATTAATCCCCTCTTAGAGTTTTCCATACTAAACCTCTTTAGTACTTTCTCTATGTACATCTTCTGTGAAAGTCCTAGCATCCTATTCGGTCTATCCCTATAGACCTTAATTCCTAGAATAAAGGATGCTTCACCTAGGTCTTTCATGGAGAATTCCTTGGACAACCACATTTTGACTGATTGTCAACATGGGAATATCATTCCCAATAAGGAGGATGTCATCCACGTACAATACGAGGAAGACAACAGCGCTCCCACTGACCCTTTTGAAAACACACGGTTCCTCTTCATTTTTGATGAAACCAAACATTTTGATCACATCATTGAAATGAGTGTTCCAGCTCCGAGATGCTTGCTTAAGTCCATATATGGACCTTTGCAGCTTGCAAACCTTGTGATCAGTATCACTGGATGTGAAACCTAGCGGCTGTTCCATATAGATATCTTCCTCAAGATATCCATTTAAGAATGCCGTTTTCACGTCCATTTGCCATATTTCATAATCGAAATAGGCTGCAACGGCAAGCAATGTGCGGATGGATTTTAGCATAGCCACTGGGGAAAAGGTATCCTGATAGTCAATGCCTTCGCGTTGACTATAACCTTTTGCCACTAGTCTAGCCTTGAATGTCTCCACATTCCCATCTGCACCAATCTTTCTCTTGAAGATCCATTTACACCCAATAGGTACTATACCTTCTGGTGGATCTACCAAGGTCCAGACTTGGTTTGAGTGCATCGAGTCAATTTCTGACTGCATTGCCTCTAAGCCATTTCTCGGAGTCGATATCTGATATCGCCTCGTTGTAGGTTTTGGGATCATCACCATGAGCACCATTACCTATGAGGAACATTTCCTCTACTTCCTCTGAAATAATACCTAAGTATCTTTCAGGGGGACGGAAAAACTCTTTCCGATCTACGAGGTGGAGGAGGTAGTGTTCTTATTGGCTCAACCTGATTTGGTTCCAATTGGTCCTTAGCTCGTTCCACTTGTGAGACTTTCTCATCAAGCTTGAATCTGCTTTCCAATGCCGCTATCTTGAATAAACTATTTTTCAAGAAAGATGGCATGTCGACTCACAATCACATTGTGGTCTTCTGGAATGTAGAAATAGTATCCTAATGACTCTTTAGGATATCCTATGAATCGAGCTCTAAAGGACCTAAACTCTAACTTGTCCGCTTGTTGTCTTTTGACATGAGCCGGACAACCCCAAATTCTGAGATGACTCAGACTTGGTTTCTTACCGTGCCATATCTCATACGGTGTGGTAGGAACGGTTTTAGAGGGAACCCTATTCAGTAGATAAATTGAAGTTAACAATGAGTGTCCCCAAAGAAAATCAGGGAGGTCTGTGAAGCTCATCATGGATCGAACCATATCCAATAGAGTCCGATTTCTCCGTTCTGAAACCCCGTTGAGTTGAGGTGTTCCTGGTGGAGTCCATTGAGAGACTATGCCATTTTTCTTTAGATAGTCTAGGAATTCCCGGCTAAGGTATTCACCTCCTCGATCTGATCGAAGAACCTTAATGGGTTTTCCAGTTTGTTTTTCTACTTCATGTCTGAATTCTTTGAACTTTTCAAAAGCTTCAGACTTATGTCTCATAAGATACACATACCCATACCTAGACAGATCATCGGTAAAGGTAATGAAGTAGACAAAATTGCCTCTAGCCGGCACATCAAATGGGCCGCACACATCAGTATGTACTAGGGCAAGGAGATCTGTGGCCCTCTCCCCATGTCCAACAAAAGGGAGTTTAGTCATTTTGCCTTGAAGACAAGATTCACAAGTTGGATATGACTCGGAAGTCAATGGACTCAATAGCCCATTTTTCTCCAATTTGTTGATCCTATCTTCTGCTATATGACCTAATCTCAGGTGCCATAGATATCTGTCGTTTGGACTATCCCTAGGTCGTTTGGCATTCACGTTTTGCTCGATAGTTAGAACAGGTACATCAATATGTAGCTGATAAAGACCATTAATAAGGAAACCATTTGCAATTTTATTTCTTTCATAAAGAATGTTACAATGGTCCTTAAAGAAGGTGATCACATAACCTTCTTGTGCTAAGCATGAAACAGAAATCAAATTCCTGCTAGCTGCAGGCACATAAATAACAGTCTTTTAAAACTAAGTCTAAACCAGATGGTAATCGAAGAGGGTATGTTCCCACGGCTACTGCAGCAACTCTTGCTCCATTACCGATGCGTAGGATCATGTCTCCATCCCTCAGCCTCCTGCTATCCTCAAGACCCTGCATGGAAGTGCACAGATGAGCACTAGAACCAGAGTCAAGCACCCAACTGGATGCAGAAGAAACCGTAAGGTTAGACTTCATAACGAGCATACCTCCAGAAGGACCTTCCTTCTTGTTCTTCAGGGTGGCCAGGTAAGTAGGGCAGTTCCGCTTCCAATGGCCGTCGCTGTTGCAATGGAAACACTTTCCTTTGACATCGGCCTTTTTCTTCGATTCTGCCTTCTTCTTCTTTGATCCTTCCACCTTTTGCTTTTTCACAGACTTCTTTTTCTTTCCATAAGACTTTCTTTTGGAAGAAGTCCGTTCCATAGCAAGAACTGAGCCTTTAGAACCTTTCATAGAAAGCTCAGCGGTAACCAGCATATTCATTAATTCGGCCAAGGAATTCTGAAGTTTATGCATGTGGTAATTCATGATGAATTGCCCATATGCATCAGTCAAGGATTGCAGAATAATATCGTTCTGCAGGTCCAAGTCTAACTTCACACCGAGCTTCTCAAGCTCTTCCATGTCCTTGATCATTGTCAGACAGTGATCTTGGACTGACTGCCCATCACGCATCTTAGCCTTAAAAAGTCATTTCGTGACTTGATATTTGGCTGCGCGACTCTGTTCACCAAACATCTCCTGCAGGTGAGCCAACATTTGGCGAGCAGTCCCGATATCTTCATGTTGGCGCTGGAGCTCATCAGACATCGAGCCCAACATGTAGTATCTGGCCTTATTGTCTTCGTCAATCCATTTTTCCAGAGACGCTCTCTGTTCAATGGATGGACGAGCTGGTAAGGTGGGAGGGTCCTGGTCCAAAACATGTGTTAACTTCTCGAAACCCAAAACAATTTTGTAGTTCCTGAGCCAATCTTTATAATTGGGTCCAGTCAGTCTATGTGTGTCCAGGATACGTGCCAATGGGTTGGACGCAGACATTTTCCTGTAGAGAGTCAAAGATTCTAGTTAGATACTGTAATTTTGACTTGACCAATTTGTTTAGGGATTTTATTTTTAAACAAATTAGCAAAATCATTGAATGGGTCAAAAGTTTGAATAGTTCAAACTCTTGGGAGATTAGAGTTGTGCGCCAACTTCCTCTTATCCTAAATTATTCCACGCCATTTTTTTTCTTATTTTTGTGCAACAAAAATTTGATAAAAAGGGGGTGTTCGGGCATGAAAATCATGGGAGAGTCCTTCTACATGTTGGCTTTGATCTGTTCAAAGTCATATGCGAAGTAACTCTTGACTAGGTCTATAAATAGGGCCTTATGCAAGCTATTGTGCATCATAATTTCTCTATGGTGAAGCCCTGCCAAAATCTCTATCTCCATACCTCCCTCATCTGATCCTCTCCCTCTTCTCCATGCCCAAGAGTTGGGCAAAACCTGCAGGCAAAGATCAAGTTCCACTGGCACAAAGATCAGTGAGAGACAATAGTATTCGTGAGATGAACGTATAGCCCTCAAAGTTCAATTTGAATGCTCTATGGAAAGATATCAGATCTGATCTTTGGAGATATGATCTAGAAAGAGGAAACTTCTAGATTTGACTTAACTAGATACTGGTAGAGGTCAGGTGCATGTATGGCTTAATCAGAATCTCGGATCAATCATTAAATCATCACAATGGATAAATAGTTTAATCGATCAGGTGATAATTGTTATCACTATTTTTATTTTTTATTTTACTTCTTACATTAGATAAATCTAATTAGATTTGAGAGCTCTCAAATCTAATCAGATCATAGAAAATTTTTAAAATTACTCTACTACAAATTTGATCCGATCAGATACATCCTATGGCAGGAAAACTCAATTTTTCCTTCAACTGGTATTAGAGCCAGGTTGCTGTATCCAGATCTATATTTAGATTGATCTAAAATTATTTCTTATGATCTGATTATTTGATTTCTAGATGTTACATAAGATGTAATCAGATCTAAAATCAAAAAATTGCATGTTTTAAATATATATATTTGATATTAACAATGCATATTCTAGTCTAGATTTGTTGCTCCATATCATGATAGTTTCTAAATATGTTTTAGAATAGATCTAATTTTATTTTTTTATAATTTGAACATTTATATTTCAGATGTTACATTAGATTTAATCAGATTTGAAACATAAGATCTAATTTAAAATTTTGATATATATGATATAGGCAACATATGTCAAGACTAGATCTCTAGTTTAATCTCAAAGTCTAGATCAGAAATTTTATGAAACATTCATTTAGTTTTCTAAAGATTATATGATTAGATTAGTTAAATTTCAGATATTATATGTGATATAATTAGATCTAAAAGCATGAGATGCATTTAAAAAATTTTATATGTATGACATATGCAATGCATGTCTAGACTAGTTCTATAGATCTATGCCATGAGTAGTCTAAATTAAAAATTTTTATGATCAGATCATTTAAAATTTTATTTTTAGATATTACATTAGATGTAATTAGATCTGAAACATAAATTTAAATATTAAATTTGATACATGAGATGTATGCAAAACATATATAGATTAGATTTTAAATCATATAACAGTTGTATACTTTAGATCTAATAGTTTTGTAGTATAGTTCAAATTTTTGATTAAGACATTTTCCTTGGTCGTCCAGTCATAAGAGTAAGTATGGTTTAAAGGTCTTCTCTTTCCATTCAATGGGGTGCTCTTATGGAGTGTAGGAGTGCTGTGCATTTGTGCTTAAACAGAAATCGAAAACTTACTTTTCTACAAAATCCAAGATCCTAAAATTCTAGATTTTATGCATGTTTTGTTTTTTGAACCCTTGAACTTAGTTAGGTAATAAGTTTATGAAATTAGTTAGATTTAAAAATTATGAAATTTTAGATCTAAGATAGCTTCATAAATCATGGGTTTGGGTGTGGGTAGCTCAATTAGGTCTAGTGGTTGATCAAACCAAATCAAGAGTTGGTTAGGTGGGATCAAGAGTGCTTAGATTTGACCAGCCTAATAGGATTAAGTCTAGGTCAAGATTGACTCATAGTCACATGAGGTTGATCAAGTTAAGACCTAATTCGATTCTACGATTTGAGCCTAGATTGTAGGCTAACTCGATCAGTTCTGATCAGACAAGTCCATGTCTAAGGTAAGTATGGTAGATACAACCAGTGGTCTTTAATTGGAAGCTACTCGACCTAAAAGCAATCATAGCGAGTTAATGGCATATTTCTTCCATTGATCTCGCTTACCTGACTGATTGAGTCGATCCAGTTCTGGTTTGAGGTGCCTAACGATTCGAGCTAACCCATGCCACTAGGTTAGTTATAAATATTTTGACTAGTTAAGTCTAAGAGACCAAATCAAATCTCTCTAAAAAAATATTAAATCCTAGATCTTCCATCATTGTAGATGTGTAGGCCCTTCCCGAGGTTGATTATTCTTGGCTGGATATAATGGTTTAGTTGCACCAAAAAGATGCAACCATGTCTATTCGACAATGGATGATATGGGTTGGAGGATGGGTTGGGCTCAATATTTTGTATACAGTGAGGGATCCAATCAGTTATCCAATTCGTGGAAATGCTGGGTTTGACTTAACTAAGGAGTGGAGCAATATTTCGGGCATGGTGAGCTTCATGAATTAAAGATCAGATTTGGATGCATCATGATTAGAGAATCATTGGATAAGAGTTATCTACTCACTGACTGACCAATCACCAATCACTATTAGGTGAGGTGGTGAGCCAGTCGATGGGACCATACCACCCACTAAAAATCAATGACCATGAAGATTTTCACATCTCTACCAAGAAAGTGTAGGGATTCGAGAAAATAGTAGGAGCCTAATTTATTTAAAAATAAAATCTCTAAATAAATTGGTTGAGTCAAATTATAAGTCTAACTAAAAACTTTGACTCTCTATAGAAAAATATCTACATTAAAACCCCTAACTCGAATCCTAAATACCCATAAGTTGACCAAACCAATTTACAAGGATTGGCTAAAGAACTTCAAAATTATTTTGGGTTTGAAATGGCTGACCTATGTATTGGACTGGGACCAACCCCACTTTAGCAGCACGTTCGATCGCAAATCAAAGAGCTTCTAATGAAAATGGGTCAGACAATGATAATAAAGCTAGGTGCTACATGTTGGGCTCAATGTCAGATGAGTTGTCATGCCAACATGAAGACATTAGGACTACTTATAAAATATTGGCATACCTACAAGAGTTTTTTAGTGATCAGAGTCACACAGCGCATTATCAAGTCTCCAGGAGACTATTTAAGACATACATGCATGATGGATAGTCAATCCAAAATCATTACTTGACGATGATCAAGAATCTAGAAAAGCTTGAGAAGCTTGATATCTTGATAGATAAGGATTTGTAGATTGATGTGATCCTACAGTCCTTGAATAATTCATATGAGTAGTTCATCATGAACTTTCATATGAATGAGCTCCAATGCACCTTCACTGAGTTAATGAATATGCTGGTTACTATTAGGCAAACTTTAAAGAATTCAAAGAACTCAGTTCTAGCTGTAGAGCAAACTTCTTCCAAGAGAAAGTCTTTTGGAAAGAAGAAAAGTCTGTGAAGTAGCAGAAATAGAGGAGAAAAGAAGGGCGAGACAAAGAAGAAGACCACGAAGAAGAAAAAATATTTTCATAGCAACTTCGATG
>QRFJ01003633.1:28921-149984 GCA_006176705.1 Cocos nucifera
ATTAAAACCCCTACTCGAATCCTAAATACCCATAAGTTGACCAAACCAATTTACAAGGATTGGCTAAAGAACTTCAAAATTATTTTGGGTTTGAAATGGCTGACCTATGTATTGGACTGGGACCAACCCCACTTTAGCAGCACGTTCGATCGCAAATCAAAGAGCTTCTAATGAAAATGGGTCAGACAATGATAATAAAGCTAGGTGCTACATGTTGGGCTCAATGTCAGATGAGTTGTCATGCCAACATGAAGACATTAGGACTACTTATAAAATATTGGCATACCTACAAGAGTTTTTTAGTGATCAGAGTCACACAGCGCATTATCAAGTCTCCAGGAGACTATTTAAGACATACATGCATGATGGATAGTCAATCCAAAATCATTACTTGACGATGATCAAGAATCTAGAAAAGCTTGAGAAGCTTGATATCTTGATAGATAAGGATTTGTAGATTGATGTGATCCTACAGTCCTTGAATAATTCATATGAGTATTCATGATGATAAGAGCTCAATGCAGCTTCACTGAGTTAATGAATGCTGGTTACTATTAGGCAAACTTTAAAGAATTCAAAGAACTCAGTTCTAGCTGTAGAGCAAACTTCTTCCAAGAGAAAGTCTTTTGGAAAGAAGAAAAGTCTGTGAAGTAGCAGAAATAGAGGAGAAAAGAAGGGCGAGACAAAGAAGAAGACCACGAAGAAGAAAAAATATTTTCATAGCAACTTCGATGGTCATTAGAAGCAGAACTATCCTAAATACCTGGCTAGTCTAAATAACAAGCAGGAAGAATGACCTTCTGAAGGAGTGCTCATCATTGAGTCTGTCGAGCAAAATATGAATTTCATAGGATCAAAATGATCTAGAGATAGTATTAATGAAAGGTATCTATGGCACCTTAAGACTAGGTCATATAGCTGAAGACTGGATTAACAAATTAAAATAATCTAGTCTAATAGGTCCATTGACTTTTGAGTCGTATCTGATTTGTGAATCATGCCTTCAAGGCAAAATGATCAAGCTTTTTTTTGTAGAACATGGGAAAGGTTCCATAGGCCTACTTGCCCCGGTACATATAAATATGTGTGGCCCATTCGATGTGTCAGCTAAAGGCAACATGACTACTTTATTATCTTTATCGATAATCTATCTTGGTATGGATATGTGTACTTGATGCGACACAAGTTTGAAATCTTTGAGAAGTTCGAGGAGTTTAGACATGAAGTAGAAAAGCAAATTGAAAAGTCCATTAAGATTCTTTAATAAGATCGAGGAGGTGAATTCCTAAGTTGAAAATTTTTGAACTATCTCAAGATTAATAGTATAGTCTCATAATGGACTCCTTCTGGAATGCCTCAACTTAATGGATTTTTAGAACGAAGAACTGGACATATTATATGGTCCGATCATATGACTTCATAGGATCCCTGAGTTTCTTTAGAACATAGTTAATGACAGCTACCAAATTACTAAATAGGGTTCCATCTAAAACCATTCCTGCCACTACATATGAGATATGGCATGGTAAGAAGTCAAGTCTGAGTTATCTTGAAATTTGGATTGTCCGATGGTGGACAAGTTAGAGTCAAGTCCCATAGAGCTTGGCTTATTGGATATCCTAAAGAGTCATTAGGATATTATTCCTATCTTCCCAAAGACCATAATGTGATGGTGAGTCGACACATCATTTTTCATGAAAAGAAGTTTGTTCAAGATGGTGGTATCGAAAGATAGATTAGGCTCGAGGAGAAAGTCTCCATAGAGTAAAGAGCTAAAGAACTTGAGGAACCTAGTTAATCTGAGTTGATCCATATTTCACTACCTCATCCACCTCGTAGGTCAAATAGGATTTTCCATCCTCGTAAAGGTACTTAGGTACTATTTCAGAGGATGTAAAGAAAATATTCCTTATGAAAAATTGGGTTCATGGTGATGATCCTAGAATCTATGATGAGGCGATATCAGATATCAACTCTAAGAATTGGTTAGAGATAATAAAGTCAAAGATTGACTTGATGTGCTCAAACCAAATCTAGATCTTGATAGATCCATCTGAAGGTATAGTATCTATTAGATATAAATGGATCTTCAAGAGAAAGATAAGTACAGATGAGAATGTGGAGACATTCAAGAGTAGACTAGTGTCGAAAGGGTAATAGAATACCTTCTCATCAGTGGCCATCCATCCACACATTGCTTGCCATTGCTGTATATTTCAATCATGAAATATGGTAGATGGACGTGATAATGAAGTTCATAAGTGGATATCTTGATGAAGATATTTATGGAATAGCTATTTTATTTTCACATCTAGTGATGATGATCACAATGGTCTGCAAGCTGCAGAGGTCCATCTTTGGACTTAAGCAAGCATCTCAACGTTGGAATGCTTGATGTAATCAAATCATTTAGTTTCATCAAGAACGAGGAGAAACCAAGTATGTTCAAGAAGGTCTTGGGAGCATTTTTGTTCCTCATAGTATATGGATGACATCCTCCAGATTAGGAATGATATTCTTATGCTGACATAGGTCAAAGTATGGTTATCTAAAGAATTTTCTTTGAAAGACCTAGGTAAGGCATCCTTTATTTTAGGTTTATAGAGATAGACTAATAAGGATGCTGGGTCTTTCACATAGAGGAGGTGCTGAAGAGGTTCAGCATGGTGAACTCTAGTTCCAGGGGTATGCAGACTTAGACATTATGTATGACAACAGATGATCGAAAGTTGACATTTGGATGTTTGTTCCTATGTAATGGTGGTACTATATGTTGGAAGAGTTTTAAGAAGATGGTTCCACCTCATCCGCGATTACCTCAAGAAGGAACACGTTAAGGTTAAGAGAATCGACTCCACAGACCATACGGTTTATCCACTGACAAAGCCTTTAGGCCCGCAGAAGATCCCAAGCCCATCTTGAAAAGATGGGACTTAGATTTTTAGGCAATTAGCTTTAAGTCAAGTGAAAGTTTGTTAGATGTGTGTCCTATAAGCTAGATTGGCCGACACTTGTTAAATACTTTTTAGAAATATTTTTATAATTTTGACTTAAAATTAATTAAAAAATTATTTATTCTATCACATTGTGTATAAGGTGTCTATGATACGTCCATTGAGTTAATAGGCATAATACCACATATTCTGAAGAGTTGAGAATTTAAGACATGAGTTATCATAATTAACTCATAAACTACTCCCGATCGTAGGATCATCATGAGGATGGTGATCAATCCAAAAGATTGGTGCATGATCATCTTCTTAGAATAGATGAGTCTTAAGTCTATGGTGTGGAGACATCAGAGCGAGAGTATAGGTACTTATTGAGAATAAGGATATTGAGCATGACCACCTCGAGCAGTCATAAGGAAGCCTACCTTCTCATCGATGACTAGCTCGATGTTGCAGCATATATCTAATTCATTGATCTAAGGTGCATCGACAGTTCATCTTGAGGGTGTTATAGTTTGACTACACCATAACTCGATCTCCTAGCCATTTATAATCATCAGGTGTATGTTGGCTATAGCATGTTCATTGTTGGAATTGGATCGCACTAAGATGGGATCTATCAACCTCGATAAAGAAGGAGTGGTCAAATGATGATCATGAGATCGAGTCCTAAAATCAATGGCCATGGTAGTATGAAATAATAGAAAGAAGTTTCTATTAGTGTTTTACATCGGACTCAAATCGAATGCTTCAATCATATGATGGTTATTGGGTTTGATGAGTTCACTTTAACCCTAATCCTATCGGGACTCATGATAGAAGAATCCAATCACACAGGTAGCTGCATAATAGGTTCACTTTTTGGTTTTGATGGATTGCTACCATATACTACTAGGTGTCACTGTGAGATTTTGGGATCAATTAGAGTTATCTCGATGATCGACAATTCTAATTGGATGAATTGGAAGAGTTCTGGTCCATCAAAAGGTATTTCGATGATGTCGTTGATGGAGATCATGACATGTCCCATTACCATATAGAACAAAACCTAACTGGATCATACAAACAAGTGTTTGGATCTGGATATCATCAATTGAGCTAACCCAGTTTGATTGATTTAGATTAGATCCAATTAGGTTCAAGAAAATCATGCTAGCACATAATTGAACCTAATATTCTCCTTCTATAATCTTTCTAATTCATCTCAACTAAGCCAAATTGGATTTGGCTCATCCGAGTTTTTTGTATAGCTCTGTCCTAGCTTAACTAGAACTTATCTAGGTTAGAAAAGTCTTGTCCTCACTTGATCTAGGCTTGTCTTGATCCATCAGATGGAAATAAGATAAGACCTGCTAATTTCTGGAACTATTTGGATAAGGTTCATCCAAAAAGTCTATGGAGATTTATCTTGATCTAACTAGATCTTGTCCTGGCCTGATCAAGGCTTATTCTAAATCTCATAAGATGGGAACAAGATAAGGGTTGTCTTTGCCAGATTAGGGCTTGTCCTAAAATCATGAGATGAAATTTGGACAAGCCTCTCCCAAAAATTCTAGATGGATTTTTCTTGATCTAATTGGACCGAGTTCTGGTCTAATCAAGACTTGTTCTAACTTGATTAGAACTTGACATAAATCCATTAGATGGGACATGAAAAGATTTTGTCCAAAATTCCATGAGATAGGAATAGAATAAGGGTCAAATATTGACCCAGTTTGCAGGAAATAAGAGATATGGCATGCACCACTTAGAATTTATTTGAGGGTGCACATCCATATGGGATTTACATGAGGAAAAGAAGGCCACGCCTCTTATGGTATGCACCCTTATGGATATGTATGGAGGCATCCCATTCAAATCAAGTTTAAATGGGTGAAAAGTTTGAATAGTTAAAACTCTTGGGAGATAAGAGTTATGCGCCAACTTCCTCTTATCCCAAATTATTCCATACTATTTGTCCTTATTTTTATGGAACAAAAATCTAAAGAAAAGGGGGTGTGGGATGTGGAGATCATGGAAGAGTCCTTCTGCATATTGGCTTTGATCTGTTCAAAGTCATATGCAATGGGACTCTTAACTAGGTCTATAAATATGGCCCTGCACAAGCTATTATGCATCATAATTTTTCTATGATGAAGCCCTACCAAAATCTCAATCTCCACATCTTCCTCATTTGATCCTCTCCCTCTTCTTCATGTCCAAGAGTTGGGCAAAACCTACGAGCAAAGATCAAGTTCTATTGGCACGAAGAACAGTGAGAGACGACGATGTTCGTGAGACGAACGTACAGCCCTCAAAGATTGATTTGAAGGCTCTATGGAAAGACATCAGATCTGATCTTTGGAGATGAGATCTAGAAAGAGGAGACTTTCAGATTTGACCTGAGTGGATATCGGTAGAGGCTGGATGAATGCGCGGCTCAATCAGAATCTCGGATCAATCATCAGATCATCACAACGGATAAATAGTTTACCCGATCAGGTGATAACTGTTATCACCATTTTTATTTTTTGTTTTACTTCTAATTTTAGATCAATCTAATCAAATATAAGAACTCTCAAATTAGATCAGATCATAAAAAACTTTTAGAATTATGCCACTGCAAATCCGATCCAATCAGACGCATCCTGTGGTAGGAAAACCTGGTTTTTTCTTCAGTTTGGATTTGGGAGAGTTTTTCTATGAGCTTGGGGCTTGATCTTTTTGTAAAGTATTTATACTGAAAATAGGTCAAGGATTGTAACATGCTAAAATTACACTGAATAAAGCTCTTTTCTCCTAAAAAATTCTTCTTCTCTTTTTCTCTATTTCTTAAATCCATTGATCATGCTTTCACGTAAATCTCTAGGAGAAGTTTATTCCTTATTACTAGCTGATCACCAGTGGCCATGCCATTCCATGTGAGGAGATCTTATTTGCCTAATAAATTGTACAGCCATGGGACATTCACTTATATGAAGGGACAGGCTAGCACAAATAGAATAAATCTCCTCATAATTAAAGGATGATCCGCATTGTGTAGGAGATTGTTGACATAAGATTAGAAATTGATCTAATTTCTGAGCAAGAAAATCTACTTTACTTATCAGGTTCAAGTTAGTCTTAGAACAAGATTCTGGACCATAGATTTATGCTCACTTTTGGTAGAAAGATAATGAAGAGTGGTTGATTGAGTTTTCACTTAAGATTTCAAATAAGGCTCCTCCATAAGATGCATCTACCATCTATTTGTATTGGTCTTCTAAATTCTTATAAAAAGCTTGAACTATTTACCGCTTAGATAGACCATGATGTGGGCATTTTCTAAAAAGCTTTTTATGTCTCTCCCATGACTTGTGAATTTGTTTTCCTGGAAGCTGAGCAAATCTAGTGATAGATCACCTCATGGTGATGCTTCTACCTATGAGATAATTTTTTTTAAGAAATTCATGTTGTACTTCAGCCCAAGTTTTGATTGATCTTTCTATTATGCCGAGCATGTACTTGACTTTATCTTTTAGTAAAAAAAAGAATAAAATTTGTCCAAGGGCATCATTAGTTAAATTTTGGATTTTCATCATAGAGCAGATTTCTAAAAATTCATCCAGATGCATATAAGGATCATCATTGGTGTTCCCATAGAAGGATGGGAGCACCTAGATCGTAGTCGGTTTGATCTCATAATAGATTATCGAAATATTAGATAAATGGATATAAGTCGATGGGTTATAGGTGGAAGAAACAAAATATTCCTTCATCTACCAAGATGGTTCTCTAAGATTTTCAGCCATCTGACTATTAAGTTTAATGTAGATCAGCCATTTAATTTTATGATTGAATTCAACTAGGTCAGAAAAAGCGATCTCTTACCATGCATGTACTAGTACAATCTTAACATGTGGTTCAAATTATTTTTAATTTTTTTAATTATTTTATCATTTTATTATTTTTTAGAATTTTTATTTTTAAATTTTTTTTTAAAATTTTTATTTAATTTAGTTTAATTTAATTTTTATTTAATTTTAATTTTATCTATTTTTAATTTATTTTATTTTATTTTTGGAGGAAAAAAGAAGAAGGAAGAGAGGAGTTCTAAAGAAGAGATTCTATGAACTTCTAGAGCTAAGAAGATAGAAGAATTAGTTTTGATTAGGTTTAATATTTTAGTTAACAATCAAGTTAGGCAATCAATCATGACTAAGGATTATCCTAGATCTGGATAACTCCTAACTGCTAAGGTCATCATCAAGCTCTCTAAGTATAACATCAGCCATGCAACTGGCCTAGTAAGTGTAAGATTGGTGGGAGTCCCTCCATTGCTTTTCTTAAACACTAATTTCTTAACTAGGTAAGCTAACAAAACCAATTAGATAACTACCTTCCTTCGAGATATAGTTCCTTAACCACTAGTCTTAGACACCAGTTAGATTGACTAATCCTAATCCAGTCCAACTCTTAGGATTTTTTATTCTATTGAGCTCAAGTTTTTGAGGCTGATGTCTAATTAATTTTAATTTAGAGGCTTAAGTCAATGATGGATGCTGGTTGGTTGTTTGTGGGCCAAGGAAGGATGATGAAATCTTTATCTTATCTTAATTAATGGATTATGCCCTTAAATTGATTTAAACATGAATATGCATAATTATTTTCTAACAAGAGGTTCTATGCAACTAAATTAGATGCATGCAACTTAATTGAACTTGAGATGTTTACCTTGTCTCTAGTAATCACTAATAAAAATATGAATAAAACTAATATAATTGATGCTCTAAATAATTAAGATTTCTACTCTTGTTATGAAGCTTTTAATTAGATTTAAGTGGGTATTTTTTAAATTAATTTAAAAATAAAGTAAATAATTAAAGAAAGAGATTTTGGGTTTAGGATTTATCTCACCAAATAGGATTAGAAACTTTCCTCCTTGCCCTAATCTTTTTGTTTGTCTCTTTTTTTCTTCTTTTTTATACAAAATAAACAAGAAAAAGTTAGTAAGCAATAATAAAAGAAAAATCAAAGAAATCAATAACTTTAATTTTTATGCCTTCTCCGATAATGGTACTAAAAATTTGATAAGACTGCGATGTTGTCATTAGGATACTATATTTATCAGTTTAATTCTGACTTCTTAAAATAATTAAAAATATATAAAAAGTAGTGAGTCGGATCAAATTCATTGGGAATGCAGTGCCTTGATTTGAAACCTTTGATTTTTATGAAAAGAAAAAGAAAAATTTTAAAAAAAAATTAAACATAAAAAAAATTATAAATAGAAAGAAAAAATTAAATGATACAGAAAAATAAACTTGGTACTAAGATCTACTATTTAGATCTTAGCATCTACTTGCAATTAAAATAAAAAGCATGAATTTAAATTTACAGTAAAAGTAACAAGCAAGAATTTAAATTTGCAATAAAAATAAAAAGCATAAATTTAAAGAGCAAAAAAATAAATTTTGTATTAATTTAAAGTTTGAAATTTGAATGCATGAAATTAAAAGAATGAGAAAATAAAATAAAAACTAAAAATAGATGATCTAGATCTTGGATTGGTGTTGGCGTTAAATGGTGTCGAAGACCAACTCTTTCTCTCAGTACCATCTGCCTCGAAGCAACCATCAATCCCAAGCATGGCTCAATCCTGTACCATCATCTTTTATTGATCGAAGACACTAAATTTTGGAGGCTTGGGATTATTTAAATAGTTGTTGGAGAGCAGAAACCTTTGCTGTCAGTCAGTATGGTATTAAAGTAGTGTTGACCCAATGATTTATTTTGATGATTACCAAACATTGATTATATTATGTATCTAATCATGTATTTCAAAAATGTGTGTATGATTTTTCATATATCCAGAATGAATAATTTATCTTAAAGATAAATCCTCTCAGGATGCTATACTAAAATACTTAAAAGAACCCAATTCACCCTCCCCCCCTCTTGAGTTGCTACCTCTAGCGAACAATAGGTAGCAGTTAAAGAGTAAAAGATCTTGGCAACCCAAAATAAATTTCTTTTTTTAATGATGGACATTCTATAGATTGACCTCCATTGTTTGATGGCTCAAATTATTCTTATTGAAAAGCTAGGATAAAAATCTTCATTGATGCACATAACTATAATCTATGGAAGATTATTGTCAATAGCCCTTACACACAAAATACATCATTTGTTGATAGAGAACCAATACATCTAAATGCTAGGGCCATGAACAAGCTTTATTGCTCCTTAGATTTAAATGTATTTAATATAATTTCTTTATGTATTTTAGCAAAATATATATGGGATAAATTGGAAAGAATTTATGAGGGAGCAAATCTAATAGAAGAATTAAGCTTGCAAAAAGTAAAGAACGACATGCCAACCTATGCCTCATGTATGAGGATGAAAAGAAGAAAAAGAAGAAGAAACAAAAAAAGAAGAAAGCAACAATTAAGGGAGAGCAAAGCAAGAAAAAGAGAAATAAGAAAGAGGAAGAAAAAACTACAAATTCTTGCTTTATAGCCAATGATAATGAGGCAAACATTAAGAACTCTTTTGATTTTACCTTTGAAGAATTTTATGAAGCTTTTAATGATCTAATGGATAAACATACAAAGGTAACACTACAAAATAAAGAGCATAGAAAATCTAACTTATATTTGACCGAAGAAAAAAATAAAATTTTGAGTGAGAAAGAAGATCTATTAAAAAGTATGAAAAATATGGCCAAAGAAAAAAAGATTTTTTGGAAAAATTGAAACTCCAACTAAGAAAAAGAAGAATATAGTTAAATCTAAAAAATTCTTAGTTAAAAAAAATATTGAACTAAAAAAGTAATATAAAAATTTGGAATTCTTTCTAGAAGAAAATGAAAATCATTTAAAAGAAAAGAAAAAGTTATGGGAGAAAATGAAAAATTAAGAAGAAAGACTGAGATTTTAAAATCCATAGCTAAAAGCCTTATCCTTAGCTTTCAAAACCTTCAATCTATGATAAATAATAATAATAAGGCTATTTTTAATAAAATAAAAATTAGTTTTAGTTCTTTAGGAAAATAGCAACATACTAAAAATTTGATTACTGGAGCCTCACTTAAAAATGACTTAATAGTATATTTCAAATGTAACAAAGTAGGACATAAAATTTTTGAATGTAATTTTAAAATAATTGGACATACTTTAGTTAGGTAAATTTAGGTTCCAAAAGAAACCTTGAGCACTAACTCCAACGGACCCAAGAAAGCTTGGGTACCAAAAATTATGAAGTAATTTTGCTGGTATACTAATGATCTAGTGAAACTAAAGGAGAAAAATTCTTTTGATGGATGGATTGAAAATAAAAATGGATGAATGATGCTATTGGATAAAATTTAAACATTTTTCACATCATAACATCAATATTTATTTGATTGATTCTATTGATTTTAATAATCTACCAATATAGTGTCATATCATATTCACTTGCTCAAAATACTTTTCATATTTTGGTAACATTAGTATGAGTGATTGATTTTAATGTTTACAATGATTTAAATATTTTATTTTTTAAATCAATATGTTCTCCTCTATATATGATGTTATTAATAAAATATTTTTTATCTTAAAAATTCGGCATGATATTTTAAGCCTCTCCATATTAATTTTATAATTGATGAATTTAATTTAAAAAGATACATTTTTGGGTATGAATATTTTAATTGCTAAACCCACAAGAGAAATTAATTTTTGGTATTTCCTATACAATGCTAAATTATCAAAATTCTCTTAAAATTTTGCATGTTATAAGTACTTGAAGATAAGACTTTCAATTATAAAAATCAAGTGTTTGAAGTATTGATTTATGTTGTACCTTAGGTTAACCCTTAAGGATTTCAAAATTTTCTAGTTAAACCAAATCCTATAGAACCATTATCTAGATCCTCCTTGATTTGATCATACCTGATTTCTTTGATTTGATTTTATTTTATTTGATTATTAGAACACCACAATTGATCACTTTTTGATCCTCTAAATTTACTTGAATATATTTCTTGATCATTGATTTGATTACCTCTTTGATCTTAAAAGAGAATTTATTGATGAACATTCTTATTTTTATTCTAATTGATTGATTTTGAATATTTAATTCGAAAAATGTTCTTCTTGAATTTTTTGAAGTTAATATCAAGGAAGATGTTTCAAGAAAGTTGTCATTTATCTTTAAAGCTAAACATTTTAAGAGAACTTTAGATTTAATTAATTGATATCAAATAGCTTACTATTTTCTATGTATTTGATTGATCTATCTTTTGGCATAACGGAAAGAATACCTTTGTTTTAAATCTAATTTTGCACAACTATATTTTTTGGTATGATATCATTCGAGACATATTCGAAAATACATATATTTTTTGAACCTAATTGCTTGATATTTCTTAAGAAATGAAAGAGATAATTTTTTTTAAGAATAATCAAAATAATCTTTATAATTTGCCTTGACTATTTTGCTGACATCAATTCAAATAAATTTATCATTTTAAATCCTCAAAATTATTTGATTTGAATCAATTCATATTTATCAATTCAAAACTAAAATCATTGGTATCAAGCTAAATTTGTAAATTGATCTTTAAGTGATTTGAACTATCAAGAAAATTATGATTGTGCCTAAATTTTTGATTAATTGGTATCAAGAAAATCTTTCAAAAAAATGGCCTTATTTGCTAAAGTAAGAGGGAGAAAATATTAATGAAGAAATGATTATTTAATTGAAAAGGCCTTTGAAACTGAAAATGTATCTCAAATTTAGAAAAACTGAATTTAGTGGTTAAATTCATGTTAAATATGCTTATTTAAAATAAATAGTGGGAGAAAAGTTGAATGATAAAATAATCAAGCTATAATTATGAAAAATAGGAGGAGATAATGTTATTAAAATATTAAAAGAAAAATGAATTCTTGATATCTCCAAAATAAGGGGAGAAATGCTTTTTTATCTTGATTTGACTGAAAATTTTGGCTTATTTCGCATTGCGACAAATAAATTTTGATCTTGAATTCTCAATAAGTTACTTCATGATCTTCTTAAATTGAACTTTCATGTACTTATTCCATTTAATATGCATGATTTGATTGCTCTATTGGGATAATTAGTTGGAGTTAAATTGAATTTGAAGAAATAAATTTCTAAACTTAATCTTGAAACTCATTTGAAAATTTGAATTTGATACTAAATTTTTTATGTGCATTGCAATATTTTTATAAATTATTTATGTTAAAGCAATTTTTACTCAAAGCAATGAATTTGAAAATATGACTATCATTTACTTTGATATTATCTTTTTACTTTGCTCGATACATATTCGATACATATCTTTTTTGAACTTAATTAAGCAAATTTTTTTTAAAAAAAAATTGAATATTAAAGTATATATTATGCTTGATTTCATATTCAAATCTTTTGAAAAGTTCTATTCTTCTTAATGCTTAAAAGTACGTACTGAAAATCTAATTAAAGATCATATTCATCCAAAATGGGGGAGAGCCTTTTAAAATTAAAATAAATTTTTGAAACCTATTTTGAGTTAAAGGAAAAATTTTCAAAAGAAAGATGATATATTTAGATTAATTTTCTGAACTTGATACAATTCTTACTTTGATGCATTCATATTATTTATTTTGATGATTATTTCTTATTTTTTCTTATGAGCTTTTTGATGTTGTCAAAAAGGGAGAGAAGTATGTTGAGTATAAGAAATATGTATATACTAATAATGTGCAATAAATTAAAGGCTCATTAAGAATTTTTTCATGAAATTTAATTCATTGTTCTTATCTTGATTCACATTACTTTCTTTGGCATATACTCAAAGTTTTACTATCATCAAAAAGGGGGAGATTATTGACCCCATGATTGATTTTGATGATTACCAAACTTTGAGTATATTATGTATCTCATCATGTGTTTCAAGAATGTATGCAAGATTTTTCAAGTATCTAAAATGAAGGATTTATCTTAAGGACAAATCCTCTCAAGATGCCATAATACTTAAAAGAATAAATTCACATATGTTTGGATGGCTTGGTATGAAAAAAGTAAGATTGGAAGAAGAGAAAATAAAATTAAAAGAAGCAATTATATTTTGAAGAGATTGGGTCCAAGAAATTCAAGTTTTAAAGGTCAAACAATGAAGAAAAATGAAGCTAGAAATTTTAGAGCCATCTCTAGAAAATTTGGATACTTCTCCAAAAAATTTGGAGGCTTCTCCCAAAATTTCGAGACTTCTCCAAGCTATTTGGCATGCTTACATATTACCTTGGCACAAGTTCGAGAAGTCTTAAAAATAGCTTGAGTTTTCTCCATTTTAGAAAATAGAAACCTTATTTCTGTGTTCTAAGAACAAGACGACTCAAAAATTTTTGAGACTTCTCAAAGTAAAACTAAGACATCTCTAAGAAAAATCGAGAAGTCTCTAAATACATGGCAGCCTTCAACGACTAGTTTCTACACCCTTTCCAATGGCTCTTTCTTGGTTCCAATGGCTATTTCTAAGCTTTCAATGGCTAGAACTTACTCTTCAACCATCTCCAAGGGTATTAAAAGATAGAGAATCAATTAAGAAGCAAGATTAAGGAATCTAAAGAGAGAATCTTTCAGTTTTAGTAAGAAATATTGAATATCCAAAAAGAAAGAGAAAAGAGAGGAAAGTTGTTCATAAATTTCAGCATGACTTCAAAGCAATCTTTTACAACATCTTCCACATCCTCTTAAGTACAAATTAAAAAAAAGCCAAGCTTCAATCGAGCACATCATTAGCTTCTTCTTTGTGATTTAAAGATTTTAAATTCTATTTTTACTTTTATATTGAAATTCTATACTTGTATTTTTATTTCTTTACAAGTTTGGACTTGTTAGATTTTAGTTGGTTGGCCCAAAAAATCAACTGGGTTATTGTTGCCCAAGGATAGCCACCCAAGAGAGGGGATAAATTGGATATTTAAAAATTTAAATTCTGATTAAACTAAATTTTAATATAGTGTACTTGGTGAAATAATATGAAATACAAGTGTAGAATGAGAGTAATATAAATAATATAATAACAAGCACAAGAGACTAAACTTTTATAGTGGTTCAGTGCCAAACTCGGCACCTATGTCCACTTCTCAAGTAAACCACTTGAGAGTTCAACTATAATCACTTAATTGATTATAATTTGATTATTTTTCTTAGGTTCACAATCCAATCTAATTGATTTTGACCTAGGCTTACCAACTATAATCTTTACAATGATTATTTTTTCGAACAAACAATGAACCCCGATTGATTTTGACCTAGGCTCATCAATCAAATCATTATAATGTCCAACTCTAGGCTTGGACCAATCTCAAGTTTCTCATCCCAAGAAATTTATAAATAAATAAGATACAATGATTAAAGATGTTTAGAAAGAAAAACTCAATGAAACCCGAAGAAGAGTTAGTCAATGAAAGGCTTGTTTGCTTTGCTATTCTTCTTGAATGATTGAAAGAAGTTGATGAAGCTCTTCAATGCTTGTATCTTGACTTCTCTCAACTCTAGGATGATTGAAAGGATAAGGAATATTCAGAAGTATAGATCCTTCACTTCACTTAATGGCACTTTTAATGAATAAACTTGGTGTAGGCTTGAAGGCTCTTGAATGTTGGTTTCAAAAGTTCTTTTTGAAGTTCTTAAATGTCTCTTACATATTCCAAGGCTTTCCCACCACTTAAAAATACCTGAGGAGGCTCCATTCAATGTCCTAGCTGTTGGGCACAAAAATCTAGCTATTGAAAAAAAGTTAGGGTTGAAAAAGTGGAGTTCTGGGAAAAAGTAGTCGTTATAGTGACTTCGTCGACTAACCTTCTTAACTTAGTCGACTAAGTCCCCTAGATCCTTAACATCAATGTTTTCTGTACTTTCTATCTTCTATAGTCTTCTGAGTATAGTTAACTAACTTCTCAAACTTAGTGACTAAGTCCTCTGGATCTAGAATTTTTATTTTTCTATGCTTTTTGCTTTTGCTGTTCTTAGATACATAGTCAACTAACTCTTAGAACTTAGTTGACTAACATGTGTGCCAAGCATGCTGTTTGATTTTTGACAGTCCTTCTTTTTCAGTTTCTTTTATAGGCTAGACTTACTTCCTAAACTTGATTTATCTCTCATTAACCATTCTTTTTAGGGTATATCAAGTCTTGATTTTCTTCAAGAGCCTCTTGATTGATGATACTCTATTTGATTGATGAAAGTCACTTAGAGCATTATAAATGCTTGGAATTTAAACTATACATCCTCAAAAATAGTATTAGCAACTTAACAAATTATTCTCAAATGCTTTTGTTATCATCAAAATCAATCCAAGGGTCAACAATCTCTTCCTTTTTGATGATGATAAAAACTTTTGAGTATACCTTTCTTTCAAATTTTATTATAACTTTCATGCAATCAATTTATATATAATATATTCATTTATGTCATATTGAATTTCATATGCTCCCCCTGAATATAATCACTATGTCCAAATTAAGTCTTAATTTTTGTATTTACTCCCCCTTAATATATGCCAATCGATTCTTGAGGTTTCAAAGTACATCTTCTCATATTTGAATCAATTAAGTGCTTTAAATTAGTTTTTTTATATTGAATTTTTAGATTACACTTATATTATCCTTCTTTTCTTTTTTGTCATTATCAAAAAGATAGCTATTGTTAATCAAGAGTAGTACACTATACAAATTATACAAGGCATCACATGTGCAGATGAAGGAAAATAAAGAGTTTTATTCATATATAAGTAAAAGTTTAAACTTAAATACAATGCTAGTTAGGCATACATCAAAACATCAAAAGGAGCTTAAACCATTACAGATATTACATTAAATACAAAATAGGTTTTAAGCTTAAGGATATGCAACTATAGGATGGCCTAATCTAAGATAGGAAAAGAATAAATTTAGGAGGATGGATCCATAGTCGCCTAAGGATGCTGCCTGGCAAGGGCATGCTTATGGCATGCTCTACCAAAGTAGGAAGTCGATTAGACATCTCATCAACCACTTGGTGCATAATATCGGTAATCTAATCTTCCTCAAGGTAGACAAAATGCGTAGGCCCAACAGATGGACAGACAGATCTTGGCACGGGCTCTGATACTAGCATAGGCTCTTCTTCATCATCAACTTTGCTCCACTACCAATTCACCTTTTTGAAATCCATCCTCTTCAAGGAGTTTTCATCATACATGTCAAAGTACTTCATCTTCTTGAATGATTCATCCTCCATGTCTACATTGAACTCCATGAAAATGATAGTATGAAATTTTTCATAAGGTCGGGCCAATTTTGCTCTCATTCTTACCTATTGCATGGTCTTCATTATCAAGGCAAGGAAATTGAAATTTTCTTTCTTCAATATATGATGAAGAATCCTCACATCATTTCTTATCACATAATCAAATCATCCAATCTAGGGAACAAAGATCTTGTAGATCATGTGATGTAAAATATGATGCTCAGTACTCAAATATTTTGCTAAAATCTCTTCAAAATCCAAAGCATCATCCCTGTTAAATAGCAAACGAAGTCCTACTTGCTGATCATCAAACCTCTCAGCTCCTTCCACCAGAGTGTTCATTAACTGCCCTAGAATTTTCACTATCAAATGTATCTTGACCACTTTAACTTCAGTTTCCAGAGATTGAGAACCTATCCTTGCATTTTCCTAAAACTCTCTTACATTGGGTAAGTGGGCAATTTTAGCGAACATAAGTACTCCCATCCTTGGAATTTGATGCACTTCCCGATCTCAAACCTTTATTTCTTTAGAAAACCAAAATCAATCTTTTTTTTAGTGGTCATTGCCCTACAAGAAAATGGTATTACCTTTGAGGGGGATGGTATGACCTATGATGGGGGTTGTACGGGAGTAGTGAACAGAGTAGAGCATTGGGGTGGAGAAAATGGTGGGATACCAACAGTTTGAGTGGCCAAAGGAGGAGCTGAGGAAGGTGAAGACGCGGTTGGGGGAATAGGAATCGAACCAGATTGTGTCTGCTCAGTGGCATTTGAATGGTTCTTCGTGCTCTGCTCGTATAACCATAGTTGAATAGTAGTGATCTTAGAATGAGTGTAAAGTTTCTTCTTCCTTGGCGCCATGGATCCAAGTCCTCTTTCTCAAGATTTTTAGGGCTTTGATTTGGAGATTTTCAGAGAGAAAATGGATGCCATAGGGTTCTAAGGTGGGACGGCTAAGAAAGGGTGAACGAAAAAGAAACAAAGTCCCATGGGTATTCTATTTTATAAATAAGATTCTCGATACTTAGTCGACTAAGATTAAGTTCTTGGTCGACTATGTCTTAGTTGACTAAGACTTTTTATCTTAGTCTGCTCAGTTTGGCATAGAACTTAATGGCTAAAGTTTCAGTCCAAAAGGTCTTGCAATGACTCATGCCTTTTTTAATGGAATTAATGTAAGGATGATTTATGAGAAATTCATCACATTATAACAATCATTTCAACATCCAAACATATTCAATAATTTTAACAATATTGATCAAATAATGCTAATTGCTTTCTTGTGGCACAAAATCTTTCTTCATTTAAAGGTTTAGTGAAAATATCTATAATTTGATTTTTAGTTGGCATAAACTCAAGAGTTATGTCATTATTTTGTACATGGTCTCTAATAAAATGATGTCTAACCCCTATATATTTTGTTCTTAAGTGTAATATTGGATTCATTATTAAATTTAAAGCACTAGTATTGTCACATCGAATAGAAATATTGTTACAATTGATACCATAGTTTTCTAGTTGTTGTTTGATCGATAATAGTTGAGCAAAACAACTGTCAGCAGTAATATATTCAGCTTCCACCGTAGACAAGGCTACTGAGTTTTGTTTCTTACTAAACCATGAGATCAAATTTACTCCTAGAAACTAACATGTTCTACTTGTACTTTTTCTATCTAAGCAATATCCAGCAAAATCTGAATCACTATAATCAATTAAGTCTAGTGAAGATTGTTTTGAGTACCATAAGCCTACATCTTTAGTGTTTATCAAATACATAAAGATTTTTTTAACCACAGTTATATGTGATTCTTTAGGATTTGCTTGATAACGTGCACAGATACATACACTAAACATTATATCAGGACTACTTGCAGTTAAATAAACCAAAGATCCAATCATACCTTTGTATAATTTGGGATCTACTGCTTCTTTTTTTGGATCTAGGTCAAGCTTACAACTTTTGCTCATAGGGATGCTACTCCCTCTAATATTCTCCATCCCAAATTTTTTTAGCATTTTCTTTATGTATTTACATTGGTTGATGAAGATCCCCTCATTTGATTGATTGATTTGGAGTTCAAGAAAGAAATTGAGTTCCTCCATCATGCTCATCTCGAACTCTTCCTGCATGAGACTAGTAAATTCTCTACACAAATCTTCATTAGTAGCTCCAAAGATAATGTCATCAACATATAATTATACAATTACTAATTTCATTAAATTTCTTTTAATAAATAATGTTTTGTCTATATTTTCTCTTCTAAAGTTATTATTTAATAGAAACTTGCTCAACCTATCATACCAATCCCTAGGGCCTTGTTTTAATCCATATAGTGCCTTTTTAAGTCTATACACATGATTTGGTAATTCTTGATTTCCAAAACCTAGAGGTTGTTCCATATAAACTTTCGCCTTAATTAGTCCATTCAAAAATATACTTTTTTGCATCTATTTAAAAAAGTTTAAAATTCATAAAACATGCAAATGACAAGGGTAATCTAATAGCTTCAAGTCTAGCTACAGGCGCAAAGGATTCATCAAAGTCGATTTCTTCTTCTTGATTGTATCCTTGTACAATCAATCTAACCTTATTTCTAATTACATTATTCTTTTCATCAAGTTTATTTTTAAAGAGCCATTTAGTTCCAATTATAAAAAAATTTTTAGATCTTTCAACTAGTTTTCTAACTTTATTTCTTTCAAATTAGTTTAACTTTTTTCGCATTGCTAATATCCAATTTGAGTCTTTTTCAGCTTTAATTATATTTTTAGGTTCTAAGTGACATTCAAATGCAATATGACTCATAGCCTTCCTAAGAGATGATCTAGTTTTAACTCTATAAGATGGATCACCAAAAATTAATTCTTTGGGATGATTGTGATCATACCTCCATTCCATTGGTAAATTAGATGTACCTTACTCTTCTTGAGGTTGTTGCTCCCTTTCTTCAACATCTTGCTTTTCATCTTCCTACTCTTATGAAGGTGTATCTTTAGGCATTATATTCTTTATTTTTTTTTCTAAATTATCTATATTCATATCAATTTCTAAATTATCAATTTCTAAATTATCTATATTCATTGGTGTCTTAAGTTCATTAATATCAACAATATAAACATTGCCATATCTTTTTCCTATGAACTTAATGTCACTATCAAATGAATTAGTTACTATGCAATGAGATGATTTAAATAAAACATAAAAATTTTTATCACATAAGACTAATACTAAGTAGATTGTGCATTAAACCATCAACTACCAATACATTTTCTATACAAGTAGAGGGTGTGATCAAGATGTTACCATGACCAATAATTTTAACTTTACCATTGTCACCAAATGTCACCACACCTCCATCTATTGCTTCAAGAGAGATAAATTGGGACCTATCTCCCATCATGTGCCTCAAACATCTGCTATCTAGATACCAACTTCTTTTAGGTCTTATGGATGCTAAGCACACCTATACACAAAATCAAGTAGATTTAGGTATCCAAGTTAACTTGAGTCCTTTGAGGTTAGCATAAATGATTTATTTTAGAATCCAAATTGGTCTTATCTTTGATTGGTTTGTATTAAGTTTCTTATTTGCATTCATTGTGTATTCAAATGCTTTGTATCCAGTTTTGTTACATTTAAAATAATTTATGGTTTTTCTTTGATTTTATGATCTATCAAACATATTTCATAGAAATTTTTGTTTTCTTTATGGATTGTATCCTAAACCGGCTTTATCAAAAAATATCTTTTGATTATCAATCAATATTTGAAGATTTTTTGAACTTATCTTGTATCTATCCACAATTGATCTTAGTCTTACTATTTCATCTTGCAATGATACATTCTTTTCACTAGATTTATCTAATTTATTTTGTAGTTCTTTCATATCTTCTTCTACTTTAGCTTTGTCTTTGGTTAAAAGTTGGTTATAATTTTTTAGTTCATTATTCTTATGTGATAACTTCTTAAAATCACCAATTAAGTTATTAAAAGCATCATATAACTCTTCAAAAGTAAAATCTAAAATTGAAATATCATCATTTACCTCATCATCATTGTATACCATAAGGCAAAAGGTTTGCCTTTTCTTCACTTTAATATTCTTCCTCACATCAGGAAGAGTCCTCATCATTGCTCTGTGTGGCTTTATATACTTTTTTCTTTATTCTCTTGGAGTTTTCCTTCAACATGGGACAGTCCATCTAGAAATATCCAAATTTCTTGCAATCATAGCAAAGAGGTGGTTGTTCTTTTCTTTTTTTTTTTCTCTTTCTTTTTGCTATCTTCTCCCCTATTGTATTTTCTTCTAGGCTCAAATTTCTTCCTTCTTTTCATGAACTTCTTGAATCTTTTTGCTATCATGGCCATCTCCTCATCATCTTCCAGGTCTTCTTCAAAATCACTCTCTTCTTCATGGATGGCAGTAGCCTCGAGGGCTATGGTTTTCTTTTTCTTCACCTCTTCTTCCTTCCCTTGGTTCATATTTAGTTCATGAAGAAAAAAACATGTTTTTCACTATAGGATCGTTCAGATTTAATTGGATCTGAAGGGATATTTTAAAAAATTTTCTAAAAATTCTAATCAGATCTGAGATATCTCAGATCTGATCCTATAGATCTGATTTTGAAAATCAAAAATAAGTTAAATTAGACTTAATTTTTTGTATCTAATTGTGTAATCTGATTATCCTATTGATGATCTTGATGTTCCTGAGGTTCTGGATCGAGCCATAAATGTGCCTGGCCTCTACTAGAGTTTACTCAAGCTAGATTTGGACATCTTCTCCTAGTGAATCTTTTCTCTAAAGATTAGATTTGAATCTGATCTATAGATCCTTCAAAATAAATTTGAAGGGAATGCGCCCATCTTATGAACACCATCACGTAGAACCTAAATCTTGTACCAAACTCCTTGGACCTTCTTCACTGTTTGTGCCCAACCTTTAGGCATATAGAAGAGGAAGAGGAAGAAGTTCAGAGGGGGCATGAAGAATATGTTGGAAAATATATCCTAAAGTCAATCATCTAAGTAGTAGATGATTGAAATTAGTATATGAATTATCTAATAATAATAGTTATTTAGCTGGTTCATCATAAAAGTTCTATCTTTCTTAAATGAACTCCTAAATTATGATGAAGTTCTTAGAACCATAATCAATCAATAAAGAAGGATTTATTGGATGGTTCTTAAATTATTCACGATCAAATGATAAGTTATTAATAAGGATGATAACTTATCAAGTGTAGGTCGTTGTATGCTATATGCATTGATTGTCCTCGTAACCAAGTGGTGTGGAAATATTGGTATGGCATCCAGGTAAGATGTAGGAGTACATCTGCATTGAACGTGACCAATGTAGCACTCTACTATCAAGAGTAGCTAGCTAAGGATAATGGGTATAAGTGTCCCTCTAACCTGAGATCACCATGGTGACTTACAAGCAACTCACTACACTTTGATGCCGGACTACCTATATTTCTAATATAGGTTCAAAAGACTTTTAGATACAGTCAAGTACTTGTAAAGTTGGTGTGTGAGTCAAGATGGAATTAACCACTCCTGATTAACTTCAGGAAGAGAATGACTTGCTATGTTTCAATTTAGCATAACCTAGGCCTAGATAATCCTCGTGAGGTGTCATAGGATTTACAAAATTTTGAGACACAATAGAGATGACTTGTATGAATATTTGACAGCATACTTCAAGTCACCTTGAGCATTATTGGTCATAGGGATGAATTATATGGTAACCTGGGTCAGGATTCTAAGAATATTGTCTTGCATATATTCGACCTATCTGGACATCGAGAACCATTGCTAGATGGTAACTTTGATTGGTACAAAAATTGGTTTCCATGCTACCGACTTAGGTTCAAACCTATGGGATCACATACATTAGAGCTTGTAATTTGATTAGATGATTAATCGATGATTGAAAATCATTTCAAGGTGCAATTGATGTTTGACCAAATGCAAGTATTGCAGGAGGTTTGATTAGCAATTGGATTGCTAATTGGCTCAATTTGATTGAACAATCAGGCTAAGATCAAGTCTAATTAAATTAGATTCAATTAGAATTAGTTTGGACTTAATTGGGTTAAGTTCAATTGATTTATTGGATAAGCCAATTGCAAGAGAAAATCAATTCTTAGTTGGACTAGGATTTAAGTGCATCTAATTCCAAAGTGACTTTGGATTTAAATTAGAATTAAATATAATTTTATCTGATTTAATTAAGCTTCTAATTAGACTAGGATCACTCTCAATTAGGTTATATTTTATTTGGTTTAAATTAGTTTTGATTTAGATTCAAAATAGTTTTGATCTAATCAAACATAAAGAGTCATAGTTGGACTAGGACTCTCACTCTTCCCTTACACCAATGGTCCCACACCCCAATATTTAATTCCAAATTTTTTTCTATGATTTCTATGCCTAAGAAATGATTTCTCACACCCCATTATCTTAGAAATTGGATTTAAATTTAATTTGGTCAAAATTAGAAGAAAGTTGAAAATTATTTCCTACTTGGAAGAGTCTTCTTTGACCCAAACTCCTCCCTCCCTTGTGAGCCAACTCTACCCACGCCCCTCTATCTTATTCAGCCCATTTTTCCTTTTTTTTTTGTGCATGAGAATTAGTGGTTACATGAAAAAATAAGTGGGAGGAGTGTCCAAGAGTTTGACTCCCCATAGAATTCCTCCTTTGACTAGGTTTTGACCTAGTCTTGCAATAAAAGGCGGACGCCTCTTATGAGATGGTTTTAGGACATGAATAATCTGAGAAAAATTATGAAAAATCAGAGAAAAAGGAGGAGAAGGCATAGAGATTTTGTGGCATAATGATTCATGGAGAAGAGCCTTCAATTAAGACACTAAAGGTTGATGTCTTGAAGAGACATGGTAAGAGAAGATTGTCTTCTCTTATATTTTTCTTTTATGTTTCTCTCTTTTTATTTTATTTATAATTTTTATATGATAAAAATCTAAAAGAGAGAGAGGATTTGGGTGTGAGGATGAGTGCTCTAAGTTGTTGGAGCATGGTGTTAATTTTTTAGATATGATCTGATCATGTCCTAATGAGAGAAGGAGAAGAAAAGAAAGGTCTTCTCTTAGGATTTCTTGGAGAACATTTTTTCCCTTTTTTTTATGAGATTTTTATATGAATAAAATAAAAAATCTTAGATCTGAAAACTTAAAAAAAATTTTATAGGAGAAGGTCTCCTCTTATCCTAGCATAAAGATGTTTTCAGGACATCAACCGTTGATGCCCTGAAGGAGAAGATCTATCTTCTCTTAGGATTTGTTTTTTCTTAATTTTATTTTTTGATTTATAGGAGATCAAAGAATTGAATTTTTCCCTTATTCCCTCTCATGTTCTTCATCTTTTGGAGTGTCCAAGAGATCCGAAGAACATGTATTTGATTGACCATCAGGAGAGATCCACGAGAAGCTAGTACTTCGAGCGGATCTTAATTCGACAAATCTCTGATCTGTGTTGTAGGTTCGTGTGGATCACCTATAGAGGTTGGATACTTGTGCAGCTCCAAAGGCAACAATGAATTCAATCATAGAGTTTTTGATCCACGTAAAGGTAAGAGATCTGATCTCTTGGTGACCTAGATGAGATCAAGGATTAGATCTAGAATTTATCTAGATCAAGGTATTGATATGATCAATACCACTTATGATTAATTGAATTTTATATTTATATTTATATCATAACATGTTATAGATCCTTGATGTAGGATTTTGTAATTTGATTACGTGTATGTTGTAGATTAAATAGTTTCATCTATGTCTTCTGCTGCTTTATATTTTGAAAAAATTGTAAAATCTATGCATGAAATCCTGCATATTTTCTAATAGAATATTATGGACAGCAGAACCTTAGCAAGAAAGGGAGATCACGTATTAACTCTCATGATGATCCTATGGTCGAAAGCAGTTTATGAGTTCATTATGAAAATTCATGTCTTAAATTTTCAACTCTTAAAAATATGAATTGTTACTACTATTAACCTAAAGGATGTATCACAGACACTTTAAATACTCACAATGATAGAAAATAACTTTTTTATTTATTTATAATTAAAATTATTAAATTATCCTTAGAAATGTAATATAAGTATTTAGCCAATCTAGCTTCTAGGGCACACATCTAACAAACTCCCACTTGATCTAAAGCTAATTGGCTATAAATCTAAGTCCCATATTCTCTAAGTTGGCTTCGATCTTCTGCTAGCCTAAAGGCTTCATCAGTGGATCTATCATATTGTCCGTAGTGTCGACTATCTTGATCTCGACATAATGCTTCTCAAGGTAATCATAGATCAGGTGGAATCGCTGCTCGATGTGCTTTGATTTCTGGTGAGACCTCGACTTCATAACAAGGACTATGGTGCCATTGTTGTCGCAGTATAGAAGGATGGCATTCGATGGCATCACTTCAAGCTCTACTGCAAACTTCTTGTACTAAAATGCCTCCTTCATAACTTCTGATGTAATGATATATTTTGCTTCCATGGTGGAGTCTGCTATCACTATCTGCTTAGAACTCTTTCAACTAACAGCACCACCATTGCACACAAAAAGATTTCTAGATGTCGACTTTTGATCATCTATGTCGGACAAAAAATTCAAGTCTGTATATCCCTAAACCTAGAGTTCTCCATTTTCAAAGACTAGAAACATATCCTTAGTCCTTCTCAAGTACTTAAGGATAAAATTCATAAAAGTCTAGTGCTCTTCATCTGGATTCAACTGATACCTACTCGTGACACTCACAGCATAGGCAATATCAGGGCATGTACATAGTATGGCATACATGAGGCTTCCTATTGCTGAAGCATAAGGGATCTTGCTCATGCATTCAATCTCCTCAGGTGTACTAGGGCACATCTTCTTAGAGAGATGAATGCCATATCTAAAGGATACTAATTGGAGTTTTTCATGCTAAACCTCTTTAGCACCTCCTATATGTACATCTTTTGTGAAAGTTCTAGCATCCTATTCGGTCTATCTCTATAGATCTTTATTTCCAATATAAAGGATGCTTCTCTTAAATCTTTCATAGAGAACTCCTTGGATAACCACATTTTGACCATGGTCAATATGGGAATATCATTTCCAATTAGGAGGATGTCATCCATGAATAATACAAGGAAAACAACAATGCACCCATTAATCTTTTTGAATACACATGGCTCCTCCTCGCTTTTGATGAAACCAAACGATTTGATCACATCGTTGAAATGAGCATTCTAGCTCCGAGTTGCTTGCTTAAGTCCATATATAGATTTTTGTAGCTTACAGATCTTGTGATCACAATCATTAGATGTGAAATTGAGCAGCTATTTCATACAGATATCTTTCTCAAGACATCCATTTAAGAATGCCATTTTTACATTCATCTACCATATTTTATAATCAAAATAGGCTGCAACAGCAAGTAATATTCGGATGGATTTAAGCATGACTACTGGCAGAAAGGTATCCAGATAGTCAATGCCTTCATGCTGACTACACTCTTTTGCTACGAGCCTAGCTTTGAATGTCTCTACATTCCCATCGATACCTATCTTTTGCTCATAGATTAATTTACACCCAATAAGTACTATACCTTTTGGTGGATCTATCAAGATCCTGACTTGGTTCGAGTGCATTGAATCAATTTCTAACCTCATTGCCTGTAACCATTTCTCAGAGTCGATGTCTGATATCATCTCATCATAGGTCTTGGGATCATCACCATGAACCCCATTTCCTATGAAAAATATTTTCTCAACATTCTCTAAAATAGTATCTAAGTACCTTTTAGGAGGATGAAAAATCCTAGTTGATTTTTGAGGTGGAGGTGGTAGTGTTTGGATTGGCTCAATCTAATTGGATTCCATAGGTTCCTTAGGTCGTTGTTGTTTGGATACTTTATTCTCGAGCCTAATCTGTCTCCCGATGCCACCATCTTGAATAAACTATTTTTCAAAAAAAAAGGCTTGTCAACTCACTATCATATTGTAGCCTTCTAAAAGATAGAAATAATATCCTAATGACTCTTTAGGATATCCAATGCACTGAGCTGTAAAGGACCTAATTCTAATTTGTCCATTTGCTGTCTCTTGACATAAGCCAAACAACCCCAAATTTTGAGGTGACTCATACTTGGTTTCCTACCATGCTATATCTCATACGGTGTGGTAGGAATGGTTTTAGAGGAAACCCTATTCAGTAAATATATTATGGTCATTAGACTATGTCCCCAAAACAAATTAGAAAGGTTTATGAAGCTCATCATGGATCGGACCATATCTAATAGGGTTTGGTTTTTTCATTCTAAAATTCCATTGAATTAAGGTGTTTCAGATGGAGTCCATTAAGATATTATGCCATTTTTCTTAAGATAGTCTAAAAATTTCTGACTAAGATATTCTTCTCCTCGATCTGATTGAAAAATCTTAATGGATCTTTCTATTTATTTTTCTACTTTGAGTCTAAATTCTTTGAACTTTTTAAAGGCATTAGACTTATATCGCATCAAATACACATACCCATATTGAGATAAATCATCGATAAAGATGATGAAGTAAATATAATTATCTTTGACCGGCACATCAAATAGGCCACATACATCTATGTATATCAGGACATGTAGGTCTGTAGCCCTTTTCCCATGTCCTACAAAATAGAGCTTGATCATTTTGCCATGAAGGCATGATTCACAAATCGGATATGCCTCGAAAGTTAACGGACTCAAAAGCTCGAATTTCTTCAATTTGTTAATCCTATCTTCCGCTATATGACCTAGCCTAAGGTGCCAAAGATACCTATCATTTAGACTATGCCTAGGTTGCTTAGATCCTATGACATTTACGTTTTCCTTGATATTAAAAATAGAAACATCAATATGTAACTGATAGAGACCATTTATAAGAAAACCACTTGCAAATTTATTTCTTTTAAAAAGAATATTATAATGATCCTTAAAAGAACTAATTACATAGCCTTTCGATGCTAAACATGAAATAAAAATCAAATTTATGCTTACTGCAGGCACATAAAAATAGTCCCTAAGTACTAAATCTAATCCTAATGGTAGTCGAAGATGGTAGGTTCCCACAATCATAGTAGCAACTCTTGCTTTATTTTCGATGCATAGGATCATCTCACCATCCCTCAGCCTCTTGCTCTCCTTAAGACCCTATATTGAAGTGCATAAATAAGCACTAGAACCATGGTCAAGCACCCAACTGGATCCAGAAGAAATCATAAGGTAAGATTCAATAACGAGCATACCTCTAGAAAGGCCTACATCCTTCTTGTTCTTTAGGCTGGCTAGGTATAAAGGGCAGTTTTGCTTCCAATAGCTGTTGGTTTTATAATGAAAATATTTTTCTTTATCCACAGCCTTCTTCTTTGGCTCTCCCTTCTTCTTCTTTCCACTTTCAATTTTCTTCTACTTTGTAGACTTCTTGTTCTTTCCAAAAGACTTTCTCTTGAAAGAAGTCTGCTCCACAACAAGCACTTAGCTTTTTGAACCTTTCAAAGAAAGCTCAGCAGTAGCTAGCATGTTCATCAATTTTGCTAAAGTACATCACAGCTTATGCATATGGAAGTTCATAATGAACTACCAATATGCATCAGTCAAGGACTGCAAGATTACATCAATTTATAAGTCCCTGTCTAGCTTGACTCCAAGCTTCTTAAGCTCTTCTAAGTTCTTGATCATCATGAGATAATGGTCTTGGATTGACTTTCCATCATGCATTTGAGCCTTTAAAAATCTTCTAGTGACTTGATACTTGGCTGTGCAACTCTCCTCACCAAACAACTCTTATAGGAGAGCTAATATTTGGTGAGCAGTCTTAATATCCTCATGCTAGTGCTGAAGCTCATTAGACATCAAGGTCAGCATATAGTACCCAGCTTTATTACCTTCGTCCGTCCATTTTTATAGAGATGCTTTATTTGACGGATGGACAGGCTAGTAAGGTAGGAGGTTCCTGGTCTAACACATGAGTTAGCTTTTTAGAATCCAAAATAATTTTATAGTTTTTGAGCAAATCCTTGTAATTATGTTCGATCAGTCTGTGGGTATCTAGGATACAGGCCAATGAGTTGGATGCACACATTTTTTTACAAAAAATCAAAGTTTCTAGTTAGATTTTGTAATTAGACTTGATCAATTTATTTAGAGATTTTATTTTTAAATAAATTAAGATTTCAGTATTTTCTTGGATCCCTACACTCCCTTGGTAGATATGTGAAAACCTATATGATCAATTAATTTCTAGTGAATGGTGCAGTCCCAATGACTAGCTCACCACCTCATCTAGCAGTTATTGGTGATGGATTAACCGATAAGTGAACAACACTTGTCCAATGATTCTCTAATTATAGTGCACTCAAATTTGGTCTCTAGTTCATGAAGCTCACCATGCATGGAATATTGCTTCACTTCTTAGTTAAGTCAGACCCACCATTTGCATAAATTGGATTCGTGATTGGATCCCTCACTATATCCAAAATATTGAGCAACACCCATCCTCCAATCCATAGCATCTAATGCCTAATAAATATGGTTGCATCTTTCTAGTGCTACTGAACAACCATAACCAGCCGACAATAATCAATCCCAAGAATGGCCCACACATCTACAATTATGGAAGACCTATGACTTAATTTTTTCTTAGGAAGATTTGATTTAGGTATTTTTAAACTTTACTAGACTTAGTCATAATAATTATGACTAATTTAGTGGCATGGGTTGTTAGATGTGTGCCTTAGAAGCTAGATTGGCTAACACTTGTAATACACTTTCAGGGATAATTTTTTAATTTTGACTATAAATTAATAAAAAGATTATTTTCTATCATGGTGTATATTTAAAGTATCTGTGATACATCCTTTGAGTTAATGGTAATCATAATTCATATTTTCAAGAGTTAAAAATTTAAAGCATTAATTCTCATAATTAACTCATAAACTATTCCTAACCTTAGGATCGTCATGAGGATGGTGATCAATCTGAAAGATTGGTGTATGATCGCTTTCTTAGAGTAGATGAATCTTGAGTCTATGGTGTGGAGACATCGAAGCAAGAGTATAAGTACTCGTTAGAGAATAAGGGCACTGAGCTTGACCACCTCGATCAGTCATAAAGGAGTCTACTTTCTCATCAATAACTGGCTCAATGCTGCGGTGATGTGTATGGTTCTTTGACCTGAGGTATATCAACAATTCACTTTGAGGGTGTTATAGTTTGACTACACCATAACTTGATCTTCTAGTCATTCAAAATCCTGAGGTGTATGTTGGCTTAGCATGTTCATTGTTGGAATTAGATTGCACTAATAAATGATCTATCTACCTCGGTAGATGAGGAGTAGCCCTATGATGATCATGAGATTGAGTCCATAAGCCCATGGCCATGGCAGTATGAAGATGATGGAAGGAGTTTCTATTAGAGTTTTACGTCGAACTCAAATCGAATGATTAATTCATATAATGTATATTGGGTTTGATGAGTTAACTTTAACCCTAATCATGTCGGGCCTCAAGATAGAAGAATCCAATCACACAGATACCTGCACTGAGAGATTTGCTTTCGGTTCTAATAGATTGCCACCATATACTACTAGGTGTCACTGGTAGATTTTGGGAGCAATTAGAATGATCCTGATGATCGATCATTCTAATTATATGAATCAAAAAAGTTTTAGTCCATTGAAAGATGTTTCAATGATGTCAATAATGGAGATCATGATATATTTCATTACCATATGGAACTGAACCTAACTGGATCACATAAATAAAAATTTTGGATTTGAATATCATCAATTAGGCTAATCTAGTTTGATTGATTTATATTAGATCGAATTAGGTTTAAGAAAATCATGCTTGCACACGATTGAGCCTAGCATTCTTCTTCTATAATCATTCTAAGTTCATCTCAGATGAGCCAAATTAGTTTGGGCTCACCAAGAAACCCTATATGGGTTTGTCTTTGACTGACTAGAGCTTGTCTAGGTTAGAAAAGGGTTGTCTTAATCCATTAGCTGAAAATAAGATAACACCTGCTAAATCCTATCGCCACCTACCATTTCCTATCACTATCTGAGACATAAGATGTCTCAATGCAGGAAAAAAAGAGGCAGGGGTGTGCACCCCCTTTGGACATCTCCTTAGGGTGCATGCCCCTTGGATTCCATACACAAAAGTATGTGCATGCCCCTAGCTGGCATGCACACATGGAGGAAAGGGAGGAGTCCCATATAGATGGGACTCCAAGGGTTGCTTGATAGTTTCAAATTGTTGGGCACCCATGTCTTTATCTCTATCTAGTATTGGCACCTCCTTTGGAGGGCATTGAGGGGTCTCTAATCTGATTGGATCAGATGACAACACCCCACTAACTATATTAAGATCTGATTAATTCGAGCAATATAATTGGTCGGACCTGTGGGGCATTGCATGGCGTAGTAGGGTCTATTTAAACCCTATCTGCGCCTAGGGTTGATAGATCATGCCTATCCACCATGCTACAATGCTGCCCCTCCTCTCTTCCATGCCTCCTTTGATCCTCTCTCTCCCTTGTCCACACCCAAGGAGTTGGGTACAATTCTAATAAAGTTCCAAGGGGATTTGGCACATAGATTAGGAAGAAGACATATTTCACTTGAGAGACGAACGTGTTGCCTTTGAAGACTCTTTCGAAGGTTCTTCAGATCAAATCCAGATCTAATCTCTAGAGTCATGATTCAAAATGATAAGATCTTTAGATCCAACTCGAGTGCATATCGATAGAGGCCTGGTGCTTGCATAGCTAAGATCCAGAACCTCAGAAACATCTAGATCATCAGTAGGAAAATCAGATTATCCAAACAAGGTATGAAATTTAATTTAATTTAATTTAAGTACTCGTTAGAGAATAAGGGCACTGAGCTTGACCACCTCGATCAGTCATAAAGGAGTCTACTTTCTCATCAATAACTGGCTCAATGCTGCGGTGATGTGTATGGTTCTTTGACCTGAGGTATATCAACAATTCACTTTGAGGGTGTTATAGTTTGACTACACCATAACTTGATCTTCTAGTCATTCAAAATCCTGAGGTGTATGTTGGCTTAGCATGTTCATTGTTGGAATTAGATTGCACTAATAAATGATCTATCTACCTCGGTAGATGAGGAGTAGCCCTATGATGATCATGAGATTGAGTCCATAAGCCCATGGCCATGGCAGTATGAAGATGATGGAAGGAGTTTCTATTAGAGTTTTACGTCGAACTCAAATCGAATGATTAATTCATATAATGTATATTGGGTTTGATGAGTTAACTTTAACCCTAATCATGTCGGGCCTCAAGATAGAAGAATCCAATCACACAGATACCTGCACTGAGAGATTTGCTTTCGGTTCTAATAGATTGCCACCATATACTACTAGGTGTCACTGGTAGATTTTGGGAGCAATTAGAATGATCCTGATGATCGATCATTCTAATTATATGAATCAAAAAAGTTTTAGTCCATTGAAAGATGTTTCAATGATGTCAATAATGGAGATCATGATATATTTCATTACCATATGGAACTGAACCTAACTGGATCACATAAATAAAAATTTTGGATTTGAATATCATCAATTAGGCTAATCTAGTTTGATTGATTTATATTAGATCGAATTAGGTTTAAGAAAATCATGCTTGCACACGATTGAGCCTAGCATTCTTCTTCTATAATCATTCTAAGTTCATCTCAGATGAGCCAAATTAGTTTGGGCTCACCAAGAAACCCTATATGGGTTTGTCTTTGACTGACTAGAGCTTGTCTAGGTTAGAAAAGGGTTGTCTTAATCCATTAGCTGAAAATAAGATAACACCTGCTAAATCCTATCGCCACCTACCATTTCCTATCACTATCTGAGACATAAGATGTCTCAATGCAGGAAAAAAAGAGGCAGGGGTGTGCACCCCCTTTGGACATCTCCTTAGGGTGCATGCCCCTTGGATTCCATACACAAAAGTATGTGCATGCCCCTAGCTGGCATGCACACATGGAGGAAAGGGAGGAGTCCCATATAGATGGGACTCCAAGGGTTGCTTGATAGTTTCAAATTGTTGGGCACCCATGTCTTTATCTCTATCTAGTATTGGCACCTCCTTTGGAGGGCATTGAGGGGTCTCTAATCTGATTGGATCAGATGACAACACCCCACTAACTATATTAAGATCTGATTAATTCGAGCAATATAATTGGTCGGACCTGTGGGGCATTGCATGGCGTAGTAGGGTCTATTTAAACCCTATCTGCGCCTAGGGTTGATAGATCATGCCTATCCACCATGCTACAATGCTGCCCCTCCTCTCTTCCATGCCTCCTTTGATCCTCTCTCTCCCTTGTCCACACCCAAGGAGTTGGGTACAATTCTAATAAAGTTCCAAGGGGATTTGGCACATAGATTAGGAAGAAGACATATTTCACTTGAGAGACGAACGTGTTGCCTTTGAAGACTCTTTCGAAGGTTCTTCAGATCAAATCCAGATCTAATCTCTAGAGTCATGATTCAAAATGATAAGATCTTTAGATCCAACTCGAGTGCATATCGATAGAGGCCTGGTGCTTGCATAGCTAAGATCCAGAACCTCAGAAACATCTAGATCATCAGTAGGAAAATCAGATTATCCAAACAAGGTATGAAATTTAATTTAATTTAATTTAATTTTTATTTTAATATTAAATATATAGAATCAAATTCAAGATATCTCAGATCTGATTAGATTAAGTAGAAAAAAATTTAAATTATTCTTACAAATTCGATCGGATGTAAACGATCTGATGGCGGAAAAAGTAGTCATTCCTTCAACTAGTATCAGAGCTGCATTTGTAGTTCCTTAAATCTATTTAGATCTAATTTTTGTTATATTTTATGATCTAATATTTAAGATTTTAGATATCACATTGGATGTGATTAGATCTAAAAATAACAACTTAAATTTTAGATTCATATCAATGTCGTATGAGATATATGTCTAGACTAGGTATGGAATTATTCAATGTATAGTATAGTCTTTCCTTTTTACTATGATTAATCTTTCTTTAGATTTTTTTGTTTATATTTTTTGATATTATAATTATTATAATTAGATCTAAAAATAAAAAATAAAATTTTTAATTTTTATATAAGATATAAATCATGCATGCCCAGACTAGTTGTAGAATAGTTCAATGATTTGTCTAGAATAGTTTTTATTTGATGTGATCAATTTTAGAACTTTATTTTTTAGATATTATATGTGATATATTAGATCTGATAGCATGGATATCTAATTTAATATTTGATACATTAGATATACACAGAGCATGCATGATTAGATCTATGACTTTATATGAGATATATGTTATAGATCTTATTATTTTGTAGTATAATTATTATTTTTGATTAAGGCATTTCTCTTGGCCATCCGATCATAAGAGTAAGAAGTGTTTAAAGGCCCTCTCTTTCCATTCAATAGGATGCTCTTATGGTGTGTAGGGGTGCTGCATGTTTGTCCTTAATTAAAAATCAAAAATTTATTTTTCTGCAAAATCCTAGATCCTGAAATCCTAAAATTTTTGTATGTTACTATTTATAAACCTAGATTTAATTAAAAATTAAGATTATAAAATTAATTAGACCTAAAATTATGAATTTTATGATTTAAGATATCTTCATAAATTTGGGTTCGGGCTTGGGTAGCTCAATTAGGTCTAGCGGTTGATCAAATCCAATCAAGAGTTAGTTAGATGAGATCAAGAGTGCTGAGAATTGACTAGCCTAATAGAATTAAGTCTGGATCAAGATCGATTTACATTCATATATAGTTGACCAAGTCAAGACCTAATTTGGCTCCATGGTTCGAGCTTGGATTATAGGCTGATCTGATTTATTTTGGTTCGATAATTTAGTATCTAAGATAAGTCTGGCAGATACGATCGATTGATTTTTAATTGGGAGCTACTCGATCTGAATGCAGTTTTGTTGAATTAATGGCATATCCCTTCCACCTATCTCACTTATCTGGCCATTTGGATCGATCCAGTTTTGATTAGAGGTGGCTAATAATTCAAGCTAACCCATGCCACTAGATTTGTCATAACTGTTATGACTAAGTCAAGTCAAGTTTAAAGAGACCAAAATTAAATCTTTCTAAGAAAATATTAAGTCATAGGTCTTCCACCATTATAGATGTGCAGGACCTTTTCGGGGTTGATAGTTCTCTGCTGGATACAGTGGTTCGGTTGCACTAAAAAGATTCAACCATGTCTATTAGGCATTGGATGCTATAGGTTGGAGGATGGGTTGGGTTCAATATTTTGTATATGATGAGAAAACTAATAAAAAATCCAATCTATACAAATGGTAGGTCTAACTTAACTAAGAAGTAGAGCAATATTTCAGGCATGGTGAGCTTCATGAATTAGAGATCAGGTTTGGATGCACCATGATTAGAAAATCATTGAACAAGAGTTGTCCGTCCATCGATTAATCCATCACCAATAACTATTAGATAATATAGTGAGCCAGTTGGTGGGACCGCACCACCCACTAGTAATTAATTGATAGTGGAGATTTTTGCATCTCTACTAACGAAGTGTAGGGATCTAAGAAAGTAGTGGAAGTCTAATTTATTTAAAAATGAAATCTCTAAATAAATTGATCATGTCTAATTATAAAATCTAACTAAAAACTTTGACTCTCTGTAGAAAAATGTCTGTCTAATCTACTAGCTCATATCCTAGACACCCGTGGACTGACCAGATCCAATTATAAGGATTGGCTTCGAAACTATAAAATTATTTTGGATTTTGAAAAGCTGACTCATGTATTGGACCAAGATACTCCCATCTTACCAACCAGTCTATCCACCAAATAGAGAGCGTCTCTGAAAACGTGGATAGATGAAGGCAATAAAGCTAGGTACTACATGTTGTGCTCGATGTCTGATGAGCTTCAGTACCAACATGAGGACATTAAGACTACTCGCCAAATGTTGGCTTACCTACAAGAGTTGTTTGGTGGGGAGAGTTGCTTAGCCAAGTATCAAGTCACAAGAAGACTATTTAAGGCTCAAATGCATGGTGGATAGTCAGTCCAAGATCATTGTTTGATGATGATCAAGGACTTAGAAGAGCTTGAGAAGTTTGGTATCAAGCTAGATAGGGACTTGCAAATTAATGTGATCTTGCAGTCCTTGACTAATGCATATGGATAGTTCATCATGATCTTCTATATCTGCAATGTACTCTAGCTGAATTGATGATCATGCTGGTTACTGCTGAGCTTTCTTTGAAAGACTCAAAGAGCTCAGTGCTTGCTATGGAGTAGACTTCCTCCAAAAAAAATCTTTTGAAAAGAAGAAGAAGTCTGCAAAGAAGTAGAAGATTGAAAGTGGAAAGAAGAAGAAGGGAGAGTCCAAGAAGAAGGCCATAGACAAAGAAAAATATTTTCATTGCAACATCGACGGCCATTGGAAACGAAACTGCCCTCTATACCTGGCCAGCCTAAAGAACAAGAAGGAGGCAGGTCCTTCTAGAGGCATGCTCGTTATAGAATCTAACCTTATAGTTTCTTCTGCATCTAGTTAGGTGCTTGATTTTGATTAGAGTGCTCATTTGTTCACTTCTATGCAGAATCTTGAGGAGAGCAGGAGGTTGAGGGATGGTGAGATAATCCTATGCATTGGAAATGGAGCAAGAGTTGCTACTATGGCTGTGGGAACCTATCCTCTTCAACTACCATGAGGATTAGATTTAGTACTTAGAGACTATTTTTATATGCCTGTAGCAACCAGAAATTTGATTTTTATTTCATGTTTAGCATAGAAAGGCTATGTAATTAGTTTTCTTAAGGACCATTATAATATTCTCTTTAAATGAAATAAAATTGCAAGTAGTTTTCTTATAAATGGTCTCTATCAGTTACATATTGACGTTTCTATTTTTAATATCGAGCAAAACATGAATGCCATAGGATCAAAGCGATCGAGGGATAGTCTAAGTGATAGGTATCTTTGGCACCTTAGGCTAGGTCATATAGTTGAAGACAGGGTTAACAAATTGGAGAAATTTGAGCTATTAAGTCTGTTGACTTTCGAGTCATACCCGATTTATGAATCATGCCTTCATGGAAAAATGACCATGCTCTCTTTTGTTAGACATGGGGAAAGTGTTGTTCCTATTGTGAGCTCAGAAGTGGCACTTCCAAGTCTTGAAAATATGAGAAGATAGAGCGAGCCAAAAGAAGAATCGGTCTCAACAGCAAAGTTCAGAAACTGGGCCGGCTCACACTAAGATTGAGCCGGCTCAGTTATGAACTGGGTTGACTCAATCCAGGATTGGATCGGCTAGGTCTCAGAGAAAAATCCAAATAGAAAGCAGTGTTTTTGGGCTGTTGGCATGGTACACAACTGGGTCGGCTCAGTCTGAAATTAAGCTGACCCAATCATAGGTTAGCCGGCTCAGTTTGAAACTGGGCTGGCTCAGTTTTTGTGGGTTATTATTTTATGTACGTGGATTGTTTGAATTTGAAAAATTTTTCTATGAGCTTGGACTTGACCCTTTGTAAAGTATATATACTGAAAATAGGTAAAGATTGTGATAGTGCTGAAATATATTGAATAAAAGCAGATTTCTCTCAAAAACCTCTTCTTCTCTTCTTCCCTATTTTTTGATTTGTTTGATCGTGCTTCCATATAAATCTCTGAGAAGTACTTCCTTGTTGCTTGGCTAATCACCAGCGGCCACATCGATCCATGTGGAAAGAGCACATATTCCCAACATTTGGTATTAGACCGGTATTGCATGGAAGGAAGACACCTAGGATTTACTACATCCAGGATCTGTTGCATCAGATTTTATCCTAAAACTTCTAGTTTGCTTCGTGGTTGTCTCTAGATTGAGGTGGAGATTGTTTACATGGAGGAATGGTGATACAAAAGTTTGGAAAGAGGATCTAGAGCTAGTTAAATATTCTTTGAAGGGTAGTTTTGCTGGTGTGTCAGATTGTGAAGGGTGTTAGAGATTTGTTCTTAACTTGTCTGAAGTCATGGGATCAAGTGGATTCAAGGTGGATTTTGAGAAGTTCGACGGCAAGAGAAACTTTACTCTATGGTAGCGAAGAGTAAAGGACTTGTTGGTTCAGTAGAAGATCTACATGGTCTTGACAAAAAAAAGATCGAAAAAGATTAGTGCTGAGGATTGGGAAGAGTTGGAGGAAATTGCTTTTAGCACAATCTAGATGTGTTTGGTTGATCAGGTTTTGTCCAAAGTTTGCATAGAAACTAGGCAAAGGGGCTCTGGGAGAGACTGAAGAACACATACATGGGGAAGAACATGACGAACAAGCTGTGGTTGAAGAAACAGTTGTATAGTCTAAGGATGCCCAAAGGTGGCGATCATGTTGCACATGTCCAAAGGTTCAATCAGGTGTGTTTTGAGCTGATAAGTTTGGATGTGAAGATTGACAAGGAGGATCGGGCATTGCTGCTATTATGTTCCCTCCCAGGTTCGTATGATGGTCTCATAATAACTTTAGTTTATGGGAAGGAGATCCTAAACTATGAAGAGGTTGTTGGTGTGCTCAGAAAAAAATGAGCAAAGGGAGAAGATCTGCAAGGGAGACCCTAAGTCTAAGATCTTGGCTGTGAATGAAAGATTGGGAAGATCAAAGGAGAAGACAAGAGAAAAATCCAAGGGTAGGTCCAAGTCTCACAATCAGAGGAAGATGACATTGAAATGTTATAAATGTCATCAGCCTAGATTTGTCCCCTTTTGAGATCAAAAAAAGGGAAGGCCAGCAAGAGAGATGACACAACTTTTATGAGCAGTGGAGAAGATCTGCTAGTTGTATCAGATGGATCCATAGAGTGCGATACTATGTGCATATTAGATTTAGCATGCTCGCACTACTATACTTCTCATCAAAAGTGGTTTGCTACCTACCAGAATGCCGATGGTGGAAGTATCAGCCTTGGAGATGATCATCTATGCAAAGTAGTTGGAATTGGCTCTATCAGGATGAGGATGTACGACAGGATCATTCGTACATTATCAAATGTCAGGCATGTACCGAAGTTGAAAAAGAATTTGATTTCTTTGGGCTACTTGGAGGAGCAGGGTTATGCTTTTAGTAGCCAGGCTGAGAGTGGATGTCTGAAAATTTCCAAGGGAGCTTTGGTGGTGATGTGAGGTAGAAGACTAAGCAACAACCTTTATAGAATGGAAGGCTTAGTGGTAAATGATAGTGCAGAGGTGCTAGCAGCGGCATAGGAGCAGATTTTATATCAGCTATGGCACTATCGGATGGGTCATATGAGTAACCGTGGGCTCACTGAACTAAGCAGAAGAGGTATGATCTTAGCCGTAAGAAAGGAGGGCATAGATCTTTGTGAGCTGTGCATCTTTGGCAAATAGCATAGGATGAAGTTTGTTAGAAGTACCAAGCATAGTGAGGGAGTGCTGGATTTAGTGCACTTGAATGTGTGGGGACCAGCTCCTGTATCAGCTAGAGGTGGGGCAAAATACTTTGTCACTTTCATTGATGATTTCTCAAAAAAGGTGTGGGTTTATCTGATTAGAGAAAAATCAGAGGTGTTTGCCCGATTCAGAGCCTGGAGAGCCGAAATAGAGGAGTTAGGAAGATAGGTGATGTGTCAAAGGTCGGACAATGGAGAGGAGTATACTAGCTTGGAGTTCAGGAGGTATTATGAGGAAAATGGCATCAAACACCATTACATGGTGAGGATGACTCCCCAGCAGAATGGTGTCATGGAGAGCATGAATCAGATACTGACCGAGGAGGCATGGAGTTTGAGGCTGCAGACATCACTCCCAAAGTTCTTTTGGGGTGATGATTTAACTTTTTCTTATTTTCTTGTGAATAGGTCCCCTCATTATAAGCTGAATGGAGGCATTCTAGAGGAGGTCTGGAGTGGAAAGAAGGTGGAGCTTGACCATCTGAAAGTTTTTGGTTGCTCAGCCTATGCACATATGAAGGCAACTGAGAGGAGCAAATTGGACCTAAAATCTTAAAAGATAACATTCATAGGGTATCCATAAGATATCAAGGGGTATCTGCTATGTGACTCTCAAGCACAAAAGTTAGTGATCAGTAGGGATGTTATCATTGATGAGAAGAGCATCTGGAGGAGGTCTGGGATAGATGGAACTGGAGAAATAGAGGTGAACCGTGGTGGCCAGTCAAAAAATGATGGCGTGCAAGTTACATTTACTTACAGGAGTGCTCTTGTTGAGGTGGAGCTGGGCAGAAAAGTATTATCTCAGATTGAAAATCAGCATAGAGGGTCGACAGTTCAGACAGATGTACAGAAGCAGCCACAGACATCAGGTGAGATGTGCCAGTGGGAGTGGCTTTGCACAAGCCCCAGTGTACTATTAGAAGATTGGTCAGATATGGCATTAATGAGGTTATCTTCTATGCACTCATCACTGCTAATAGAGATTTCGAGAGTTTTGCAGAGGCCATGGAGAGTGAGGATCATGATTCATGGATGTAGGCCGTGATGGAGGAGATGGAATCAATTGAGAAGAATCAGACATGGCAGCTAGTGGATCTTCCAGAGGGTGCTCGACCTATTGGCTCGAAGTGGGTATTCATAAAGAAAGAAGCACCTTCAGAACAAGGTGAAGTTAGATTCAAAGCAAGGCTGGTAGCAAAGGGATATTTACAAAGGAAAGAGATTGACTATACAAAAATTTTCTCTCCTGTGGTGCGTCATACATCTATTCAAGTTTTGCTATCACTAGTGGCACAGCATAAGATAAAATTTGAACAGATGGACGTGAAGATGGCCTTCCTTCATGAGACTTTGGAGGAAAGAATCTACATGAAGCAGCCAGATGGTTTCATGGAGATGGGACAGGAAGAAAAGGTGTGTTTACTAAGGAAGTCTTTATATGACTTGAAATAATCCGCTCATCAATGGTATCGAAGGTTTGATAGCTTTGTTTTGAGCCTGGGTTTCAGTAGATGTGAACATGATTGTTGTATCTATGTCAAGGATGTAGATGAGAAGGATGCCCTGTACCTGTTATTGTATGTAGATGATATGCTCATAGCCAGTAGAAGCATGGATGCTATGAAAAGATTGAAAAGGACATTATCATCTAAATTTGAGATGAAAGATTTGGGTCCAACTGAGAAAATCCTTGGAATGGAGATTTGCAGAGATAGGTGCAAAGGAGTGCTCCATTTGTCACAAGGAAAGTATATCTAGAAGGTTTTGGAGAGTTTTGGGATGGAGAAGGCCAAACCTACAGAGACGCCATTGCTAAGCCATATGTCTCTCTCCAAGTTACAGTGCCCCCAGTCCAAAGAGGAGAGAGAGTACATGGAATGAGTTTCTTATGCAAATGCTGTAGGCAGTGTGATATACATTATGGTGTGTTGTAGATCAGATATAGCGCATGCAGTGAGCACGGTTAGTAGATATATGGCTAATCCTAGGAAGGAACACTGGAATGCATTGAAATCGATATTGAGATATCTGCATGGAACAAGGGATTATGGTTTGGTGTTTGGTGGGCAGTCGGACGGATTTGGAGAACAATCTATGAAGATGTGTGAAGGTTTAGGTCCTCTGGAAGGATTTGTTGATGCAAATTATGCTGGTGATCTTGATACAAGGAGGTCTACTCCTGGATACCTCTTTTGTGTATATGGTGGACCGGTGTCTTGGAGATCAATCCTTCAGCCAATCATGGCCTTGTCTACCATAGAGGCTAAGTACATTGGGATAATGGAGGCTGTAAAGGAAGCCCTTTGGCTTAGGAGGCTGATTGATGAGCTGGAGGTGGAGCAAAGTAAGGTTACACTATTCAGTGATAATCAGAGTGCTCTGTTGTTGGCACAGAACCTAGTCTATTATGCACGTACAAAGCATATAGACATGAGGTACCACGGGATCAGAGAGCTGATGGAGGAAGGTGAAGTAGAATTGATGATGGTCCATACCAAGGAGAATTAGTCTGATGCACTCACGAAGGTACTCCCCAGAGACAACTTTCAGAGATCTATGGCATGGATGGGTTTGTTGAGAAGAGATGAGTTCACAAGGACTTGAAAGCACAAAGGTGGAGAATGTGAGCTCAGAAGTGGCACTCCCAAGTCTTGAAAACATGGGAAGATAGGTCATGGGAAGACAGGAGCAAGTCAAAAGAAGAATCAGTCTCAATAGCAAAGTTCAGAAACTAGGCCGACTCACACTGAGACTAAGCCGGCTCAGTTGAGAACTAGGTCGGCTCAGTCCAGGACTGGATCGGCTAGGTCTTAGAGAAAAATTCAGATAGAAAGCAGTATTTTTGGGCTATTGGCACGATACACAACCGAGTCGCAGGTTAGCCGGCTCAGTTTGAAGCTGGGCCGGTTCAGTTTTCATGGGTTATTATTTTGTGTACGTGGGTTATTTGGATTTGGGGAGTTTTTCTATGAGCTTGGACTTGACCTTTTGTAATGTATAAATACTGAAAATAGGTCATGGTTGTGATAGTGAGGAAATATACTGAATAAAAGCTTTTTTTTCTCAAAAATCTCTTCTTCTCTTCTTCTCTATTTCTTGATTTGTTTGATCATGCTTCCGCATAAATCTTTGAGAAGTACTTCCATGTTGCTTGGCTAATCACTAGTGGCCACGCCGATCCATGTGGGAAGAGTGCATATTCCCAATACCTATGGCTGCTCGGAGCCACAGCCATAGATCCGATCTCTTGCATGAACTTGAGTGTTAATCCAATAAACTGAAGAAGATCTAAGAAAGATGAGAGAAGCTAGAATTTTGGCATTGGAACCAGAGAGAAGAAAGAAGAGAGTTAGGAAGAATGATCAATTGTATTCCAATCTTATTGTAAAAGTTACAATATCCTGATTTATATATCCTAGAGTTTCCACATGAACCCTAATAAACCCTAGCTCAAAAACTACCCTAGGCTAACCCAATACATGAAAGCACTCATCGAGCTCATGTACACCCATGTCTCACATTCTCTCATCCCCTGGATCTAAACCCAACCCATACATGAATTAGCCCTCTTAAGACCTCTTGAACTAGGTCTTAAGATCCCTAGGATAAGTCTCTATCCTAGCCCAAATAGAATCCATGCATAACTCTGCCCGCACACTGTGTTGGCTCAATCTCAGCACTGGGTTGGCTAACCTGAGACTGGGTCAGCTCAGTTTCAGACTGAGCCAACCCAATTTTTGTTCCATGCCTACAATCTCAAATGCGACCTTCTGTCTGTCCTATACTCTGAGACTTAGCCGACCCAGTCTGAGATTGAGCTAACTAACCTGTAGAAAGGTTCTTTTCTACAGTCTTCAATCATTCGGCTTTGATTCTTTGCTCCACCAAGTGTCCTAGATCTCCAAAGCACCAACCAAGTCCCTCAAGATCCTCAATAACTAAACCTTAAGCCCATAGAGAGCTACCTGCTGACTCCATCCTAGGATAACTACTGTCCTAGCCCTAAGACTGTATCTATCCTAGTCTCCTTGGAGCCCTCACCCTGTCTCCGCCTGTGAACTCCCATGGCTTGGGAGCACCACACCACCTACAATCTGCACCTTGGTGCGCCCAAGCCTTAGCACACCTTGCTACATCTTCCTGCATGATTCCACTATCCCTACATGTCCTGATAGCCCCTCATGCTCACCTTGCCATAGCCATTCTTCTTCAGCTGCTGAGCTCTCTTTGAGGCCTTCGAGATGACCGCCTCCATTACTGAAGTCCTTGGCTTGTTCTTCTGCACCACCTTTCGAGTTGTAGATATCTTTCTGCTTGGTAGCTGCATCACTTGTCCTGAACTTTCCTATAGATCATGCAACGTTCCTTTATCGGCACCTATCGCATATCCTGATGCTCCGCCTGACACTATGCCCTCAAAGCCATGCTTGTCTCCCTACACAATCCTCTCCACCTAGATCTATATAGTCCTGACACTGGTGCTGGGATATAGGTCCTCCCTTAGCATCCCTCTGCTCTGAACCCATGTCACAGCTTCGTCCACCCATGAAACCACCTCTGCTCGGTGCTCCACCTAAAATTGGAGTCCCCATAGTGCTGTAGAAGCTGACTTTATCTCTGAGTCCTTCGAGGCCAACCATCCAATGCTTCACTGCTGGGCCTGCTGCTGTACCTCGAACACCATCGCTGCCCCTTTGGACCCTCTACACTCCATAGATCCGTCCGAAGTCATCTCAGATACACCACACCCCACGGGCTCCATTGAAACCATCAAGATTTCATCCAAATCTTCACTCTCAGTTACTAAACTAATGGAATCCAAGTTTTCTCCTCCCTTGTGCTTCTTCCAAAGTGGACACTATAGCTTAAAGTGTCATGCTTCTCCGCACTTGAAGCATCTCTTGGACACCTTGCTGCCCCTCGTTTGCCCTTCTTCTTTCCTTTTTTGTGCTTCTCTGAAACCACAAGACTCTTTTGGAAGACCTTCTTCATCATTTGTTCTTGCTGCTCATTGGACCTGAGCACTGATACAATCTCCTCGTACACCAGTGTCTCCTTACCATAGAACAAAGTTGTCACCAATGGATCGAAACTTCGGGTAGCGAACACAGCAAAAATAGATTCTTATCCTCGTCTTCTAAATCTACCGCTATATTGAGCCAGTCCATGCTCATCCAGTCAAACCCCTAAATATGCTCCGCAACATCCTCGCCCTCCTACATCCGAAGGTTGTACAGTTGCTTCTTCAGCATCAACTTGTTGCAGATGTTATTCCCCATGTACGACTGCTGCAACCTCGACCATAAACCCTTGGGTGTTCTCTCCTCTAACATACCATACAAAACCTCATCCACCAAACAAATCCTAATCATAGCACATGTCCTTTTCTCTAAGGACACCCACTCTTTATCTGTCATCTCCCCCGGCCTATCCTCCAAGGCCAAATCCAGCCTCATCTGAACCAGTAGATTGTTCACCCTTACCATCCACATTGAGAAACTTTTTTTTCCATCAAACTTCTCTAATCCTACCATCAACCTACTCTTCTCCATGATCAATCTAAATCAAATAACAGCAAACAAGTAGATCTAAGAAATACCTTGATCTCTTCCTTCCTCATGAAGTCTAAATAAAGCCTTTAGATCTAAATCTCGTTACTAATCTCTGTTGAAAACCCATCTTCTTCCTCCTCAATGCTAAACTAAGCTCTGATACCAATTATTGTCCCTACGGTTGCTCAGAGCCACAGTCGTAGATCTGATCTCTTGCATGAACCTAGGTGTTAATCAAGTAAACTGAAGAAGATCTATGAAAGATGAGAGAAGCTAGGGTTTCAGCATTTGAATGAGAGAGAAGAGAGAAGAGAGTTAAGAAGAAAAGCTCAATTGTATTCCAACCTTATAGTAAAAGTTACAATATTCTGGTTTATATATTCTAGAGTTTCCACATGAATCCTAATAAATCCTAGCTCAAAAACATTCCTAGGCTAACCTAATACATGAAAGCACTCACCGAGCCCATGTACACCCGTGTCTCACATGCTTTCATACCTTGGATCTAAATCCAACACATACATGAATTAGCCCTCTTAAGACCTCTTGAATCAGATCTTAAGATCCCTAAGATAAGTTTCTATTCTAGCCTAAACAGAACCCATGCATAACTCTACCCGCACATTGGGCCAGCTTAGTCTCAACACTGGCCCAGCTAACCTGAGATTGGGTCGGTGCAGTTTTAGACTGAGCTGACCCAGTTTCTGTCCCATGTCTGTAGTCTCGAATGTGACCTTCTGTCTGTCATGTGCTTTAAGACTTAGCCAATCCAGTCTAAAACTGGGTCGGCTAACCAGCAGAAAGCTTCTTTTCTATAATCTTCAATCTTCTGACTTTGGTTTCTTGCTTCACCTTGTGTTCTAGATCTCTAAAGCACTAACCAAATCTCTCAAGGTCCTTAATACCTAAACCTCAAGTCCATAGAGAGCTACATGCCGTCTCCACCCAAGAACAACTCCTATCTTAGCCCTAGGACTGCACCTATCCTAGTCTCTCTAGAGCCCTCACCATGGCTCCGCCCGTGGCCTCCAAAAGCTTGAAAGAACCACACAACCTAAAGAAAGGGCCATAGACCTGCTTGCCCTACCCATTTGATGTGCCAATCAAAGGCAATTATATCTACTTCATCATCTTTACCGATGATTTATCTCTGTATGGGTATGGATATTTGATGCAACATAAGTCTAAAGCATTTAGAAAGTTCAAGAAATTCAAACTTAAAATAGAAAAATAAATAGAAAAATCCATTAAGATTCTTCGATCAAATTGAGAAGGCATATACCTTAGTCAAGAATTCATAGACTATCTTAAGAAAAATAGCATAGTATCTTAATGGACTCCACCTAAAATACCTCAACTCAATGAAATTTCAGAATAGAGAAGTCGAACCCTATTGGATATGGTTCGATCCATGATGAGCTTCATAGACCATCCTAACTTTCTTTGGGGAGATAGTCTAATGACCATAATATTTTTATTGAATAGGGTTCCTTCTAAAACCATTCCTACCACACTGTATGAGATATGGTATGGTAAGAAACCATGTCTGAGTCATCTCAGAATTTGGTGTTGTTCAGCTTATGTCAAGAGATAGTAGGCGAACAAGTTAAAATCTATGTTCTTTAAAGCTTGGTTCATTCGATATCCTAAAGAGTTCCTAGGATATTATTTCTATCTTTTAGAAGATCATAATATAATTACGAGTCGACATGCCATTTTTTTTGAAAAATAGTTTATTCAAGATGATGGCATCGGGAGATAGATCAAGCTTGAGAAGAAGGTCTCCGAATAGCAGCAGGCTAAGAAACCTGTTGGGGGTAAACCCCACTTCCATCGAAGTTCGGTCTAATGCTCAGCCAAGTATAATTTATAATCGTAGAAGTGCTTCAATCACCACTTCTTCTTCAGCCCAACTCCTTCCAGACTTTTCCTTCAATCGAACTTCTCCATCAGTCGGACTCCTTTCAGACTTCTCCATCAATTGGACTCCTTCCGGACTTCTCCATCAATTGGACTCCTTTCGGACTTCTCCTTCAGCCAAACTAATTCTAAACTTTTTTTTAGCCAAACTCCTTCCAGACTTCTCCTTCAGCTGAACTCCTCCTCGACTTCTCCTTCAACTAGACTCCTCCATCAATTAGACTCCTTTCAGACTTCTCCTTCAGCCAAACTTCTCTTAGACTTCTCCTTCAATCGGACTTTCCCTTCAGTCGGACTCCTTCTAAACTTCTCCATTAGTCAAACTCCATTTGAATTCCTCCAACAAATTACTTCTAAATTTTAACTAGCAATCCTCCAGGATAATCCTCTCTAGTCATATTTCTTTTAGGAGTCCGAACTCCTTTAGAATTGATATATATCAAAGCTCTTCACCAATCAATGCTTACTTCCTCCGAACTTTGACTATTAAATCCTAATGAATGGGCACATGATGATAACAAACACTACTCTCCATAACAAACTCCACATGGCTCCGAGCGGCCCACTATCCGATAGTTACGGCTGTCACTTTCAAGTTTGTTATAGGCTCCGTCTATAAAATAGATCCTTTAGATACGTTTTCTCTAAGCTCTCTTCTTTTTTTCAAAATTTTGCTAAATTCTTTCCTGAGCACTCCATTTTTGTTGGTCAAAAGAGCCGACTTGATCGTCGGAGGTCCTACCAGAGCCACCACCATCAATTCTGGGTGGGACTTTGTTTTGTAGATCATCGATGGAGGCCTCTTCTTTCTTAACTCTAGCTCAATCCGACGACAATCAGATTCTGCACCAACAAAATTGAAGCTAGAGGAAGGGCTCATTTGTAAACCCTTGTTCTTAAAAGAGTACTTAGTTGACCCTGTGGACCATCTTCTTCAAGGTTCATCTCCATTCTCTCCCTTAATCCCAAGAAATACCTTCAAAGAAGGCAACTATTAAGAGATCTATCGCTTCCACCATCAGATCTGAGCCTGATCCATCCATTCCTACTCCATCATCCATGCTTCAACCTCCTACTCCATCGACAGCCATGGTAGATCTAGAGTAGTTTAACCTACTGATGCAGTGGATTCAGGATCTCACCAAAATGGTGTAGGCCATGTAGCAAGCTTCGATGGTAGTTCCATCAGAAAATCCACCATCGGGATGTCAGGAATCGATCCTAAGGAGGTGCACTTAGGCTAGCATATCCATCACCCTTAGGAAGAAAACATAGAGAGCAGAGGATCCTTGTTCAGATCATGATTCTTTTCTGAAAGAGATCTTTCTTATCTACAGCCGAAAGCCTTCTAAGATCTATGATCGAGATGATATCCTTGATCAGAAACTACGAGAGATGGATCAGTAGATTGAGAAACTTCACCACGTCGCCCTGACTCACCATGATGACATCTACATCGATCCCCCTTTCTCTCTCCAAATTATGCAAGAGCCCGATCCGTCAAATTTTAAGCTTTTCAAATTTGAAAGCTACGATAGAATCTTTGATCCGATCGATCATCTGAAGGCCTTTAGGATGATGATGCTGCTCCATGGCACATCAGACGCCATCTTTTGCTGAGCTTTCCCTTCTACCTTGATGGAAGCAGTAAGAAAATGGTACTCGACATTGAAGCTAGGTATGATCTTCTCTTTTGATCAGATGAGCTATCAGTTTGTGGCTTATTTTGTTAGCAGCCGGCATCCCTGGAGAGGTTCAAACTCCCTTATCAACATCAAGTAGAAGGAAGGAGAGTCTATCCGGGCTTATGTCAATCGCTTCAATGTTGCTGCACTGAAAGTCAGGAACCTAGACCAGTTTGTTGCAATGGCCTCGTTGAAAGGTGGCCTTTAGAAGAATGATTTGTTGTTCTCCCTGAAGAAGTACCCCAAGAACTTTGCTGATCTACTAGCTCGGGCTAAAGGATATGTTCGAGCGAAAGAAGCCTTCAAATAGAAGGATGAGGAAGCTGTAGAAGAGCGACAGACGGGCGAGTCTAATAAACTCACAACTAATGGAGGGTCGAATGAAGTTCGGCCATGCTCACGGGCTCCCTCCGAGCGTAAGTGAGTCCGAACTCCTCCTCGAGCTCATCATCAAAGAAGCTTCGATAGAAGGACACGAAGAAGTTCTCCCTCTAGAAGGTTTCATAACTATGCCCCCCTTAATGCTCGAAAAATGCAAGTATTGATGGAGATCAAGGAGCAACTACCGAGGTCTGAAAGGATGCGCACTCACCCTAGCAAGCGCAATCCTAGCAAATATAGCCTCTACCATCATGACCACATCCATGATACTAAATAATGCATTCCGCTCTAAGATGAGATCGAGGAGCACATTAAGAGAGGTCGGCTATGTCGATTCCGCAAATGTCGGCCTAAAGTAAGAGAAGATCGATCGAGGGCACTGCCATGGTCAGAACTACCAAGGAGGTAGGAATAATAAGAAGATCGACCATCTCTCGGCATCATCAACACTATCTTTGAGGAACTTCAGTGAGAAGAGGCCAGCAGATCTGAGGGATCAGTGAAGAGATCGATGACTGAAGAATCCATACCTTCATTGAGGTAGATGCACGAGGAGTAGAGTTTCCATATAATGATGTGGTTATGATCTCTTTAAATATAGTAGACTATGATGTACGTTGCATCCTAGTTGATAATGGAAGTTCGATTGACATCTTGTTTTATGATGCTTTCTCCAAAATGTCAATATCTAATTGTCAGCTTAGACCAATAAACTCTTCACTAGTAAGCTTCGCTGGTGCTGCAGTACTAGTTGAATGTGTAATAACTCTAGCTGTGGCTGCAGGATAATATCTAAGACAATCCAGGGTGCAGGTGGATTTTCTGGTGGTAAAGGCTTCCTCTGCTTATAATGCAATTCTCGGTTGACCTGGTCTAAATGCACTTCAGGCGGTGGTGTCAATTTTTTATTTGAAGATAAAGTTTTCAATAAGTTATGGGATCGAAGAGATCAAGCTCTGCTAAGGCACTACTACTCAATTATCCTACATAAGAAAGAACAGTCCGATGCTTGTCTTGTTGATGGGTTAGATATCTGGGATACCTCGTAGAAAAAAGGAAAGAACTAATAGAAGATCTTATCTCAGTCCTTCTTAATGATTGAAATGTGGTGCACATGGTATAGATTGGTTCCAATCTAACTGATGGGATATAAGAGCAGCTCGTCGAATTCCTTCGAAAAAATGCAGATGCTTTTGCCTGGGTCCCCATGGACATGTCAAAAATCGATGCAGAAGTCATGGAACATCGTTTGGCTGTTGATCCAAAATATCGACCAATAAAAGAAAAGATGCGGAGCCATACCCCAGAGAGACAAAAGGCAATTACAGAACAAGTAGACAAGCTCCTTAAGACTAGATTCATTCGAGAAGTCAACTATCAAAACTGGGTCTCCAACGTCGTACTCGTCAAAAAGGCAAACGACAAATGAAGACTGTGCATAGATTTCAAAAAATTGAATAAAGCCTACCCAAAAGACAGCTATCCTCTACTGCCTAAAAGACAACTATCCTCTACCCAGAATTGATTAGTTGGTGGATGCAACTTTAAGCCATGAGCTACTCACTTTCATGGATGCCTTCTCCGACTATAATCAAATTCGGATGGTGCTAGAGGATGAAGAGAAAACTGCTTTTATTATTGACTGTGGTCTTTACTATTATAGGGTTATGCCTTTTGAAATCAAAAATGCAGGAGCAACATACCAACACCTGATCAATAAGATCTTCAAGAAGCAAATCACCCACAATATGGAAGTGTATGTAGATGACATGTTTGTTAAGAGCCGAACTTCAATAAATCATATTACCGATCTTGAGAAAATCTTTGATGCCCTTTGGAAATATAAGATGAAGTTGAACCCAACCAAATGCACCTACGGGGTGGCTTCAGTGAAATTCTTGAGGTTCATGGTGTCAAGATGCGGGATTGATGCAAATCCAGAGAAGATTCGAGCCATTCAAGAGATGATGGCTCCTAAATCCATCAAAGAAGTTCAACGCCTGACTAAAAAGGTGGCGGCCCTAAACCACTTCATCTCAAGGTCGGTCGAGCAATGCATGCTCTTTTTTTAAGTTCTCAAGCAACTAAAGGACTTCTGCTGGACCACCGAATGCCAACATGCCTTTAAAGAGCTCAAGGACTACCTTTGTTCACCTCCCCTATTAGCCAAGCCCAAACCTGGAGAAGAACTATTTCTATACCTAGCAATCTACCTAGCAGCTTTGGCAGCAATCTTAGTTAAAGATGAAGCAAAAGTACAGTGGCCGATCTATTACATAGGTCGGGTCCTGAGAGATGCCGAGACCTGGTATACCATGTTAGAAAAACTAACTTATGCTCTATTGATTGCAGTCGAAAGACTCCAACCTTATTTTTAGGGGCACACCATAATCCTCCTCACTGATCAACCAATCAAGATAGTTCTCCATCGAACAGATGCCTCTAAAAGAATAGCAAAATCGACAATTGAGCTCATTGAATTTGATATTAACTACCAACCTCGATCGTCAGTCAAAGCTTAAATATTGATAGATTTTATAGTGGAATGCACCATTCTGGATGAAGTTGAGCTTGAACAGAATAAAACTAGCATTTCATGGTTGCAGCCGACCTCATCTGAAGAAAGAGCCAATCTCCCCAAAGATTTTTGGGCCCTACATGTGGATGGCTCAACCAATGCTTCTGGTGCAGGCATAGGGCTGATCTTGGTTAACCCAGAGGGGATCATCATCGAATATGTGCTGCGCTTTAAATTTTCTATAACTAATAATAGAGCCGAATATGAAGCATTGGTCATTGGGCTAAAGATTGCTAAAGAGTTAGAAGCAAATCGGCTCTATGTCTACAGTGATTCCCAATTGGTGGTTGGACAGGTTAGTGGTAGTTATGAATCACGGAAGGAAATCATGATGAAATATCTTGAGAAAGTAAAGAACTTGATTTTGACCTTCAATAATTTTAACATCTAACAGATTTCAAGGATAGAAAATATCAGATTCGACCTTCTCTCTAAACTGGCCACTTTAGCCCCAACCGAACTATCTAAGGAAGTTTTCTCTGAAGTTTTGAAATGCCCAAGTTCAGAGGAACTGTAAACTATAATGTAGATCGACTATGAGCCATATTGAATTGATCCACTAGTCTCCTATCTGAAAGATAGAGTTCTTCCTTATAATTCGAAAGAAGCTCAAAAATTTAGAAACCAAGCCTCCCGATATGTTCTGTATGAAGGCAAGCTGTATAAAAGATCGTATTCTTTACCGCTCTTGAGATGTCTCCAACCTTTAGAAGCTAATTTTGTATTATGGGAAGTACACGAGGGAATCTATAGAAGTCATGTAGGGGCCAGATCTTTTTCATAAAGATTGCTTCGGCAGGATTACTATTGGCCGACCTTGTACCATGGTTCTATAAAATATGTCAAAAAATATGATCGTTGCCAAAGAAATGTAAACATTTGAAGACAGCCAACCTCCGAACTTACACCTCTGAGCGCCCCATGGCCATTTGTACAATAGGAAACGGATATACTTGGATCTTTTTCAATGGCGTCCGGACAACGAAAGTTTCTCTTGGTGGTAATAGACTATTTCACAAAGTTGGTTGAAATGGAACCTCTGGCAAAAATAATTGAAGCAAAAGTATAGGACTTCATTTGGAAGTCGATTGTTTGCAGATTTGGCCTATCTTGGACCCTCATAATAGATAATGGATGATAATTTGCTGGAGCGAGATTTGTCGAATTCTGTGAAGATCTTAATATCTCCCACCATTTTGCATTAGTGGCTCACCCATATGCAAATGGAGAGGCCGAAGTAACTAACAGAATCCTGCTACAAGTTATCAAAGCAAGGCTTGAGAGGACAAAAGCAACTTGGATAGATGAACTCTATCATGTGCTCTGGGCTTATCGAACTATCCAAAGATTGCCAATAGGAGAAACTCCATTCATTTTGACCTTCAGAACTGAAGCTACCATCCCGATAAAACTTAAACTCCCATCAGCATGAGTCGTGGCATTCAACAAATAATGCAATTCACAAGACCTAAGGACTAACCTCAACTTGGTCGAAGAAAAATGGAAAAAAGCTCAAGTTTGGATGGCAGCCTACAAGCAAAAAGTAACTTACTACTACAACTCAAAGGTCAAAGATAGAATATTCAAAGTGGGAGACTTGGTACTTCGACGAGCAGCTATTTCACAATCTTAGAATCAAGAAAAGCTTGCTCCAAATTGGAAAGGCCCGTATGAAGTAGAGGAGGTCATCCGATCTGAAACTTATCGCCTAAATGAGCTCGGAGGAACAACACTCCCACAATCTTGGAATTTAGAAAATTTAAGAATGTACTACAAGTAATTTTTCTTCAATAAAACTACTCCATTTCAATTGTATTATTTTTTGATGCAAAAACTATGTGATGATAGAAAAAAAGAAATTAAAAAGTGGCCATGTTAAGAACAGGAGGAGTACCTCGTCCTAACATGAGCAAGTCGAAGACCTTCAATTATTTAAGATAGGAGGAGGAGAGAGGCCCATTCAACGACCCATTTGTGCCCCTATTGCCATGATAGGGATAGGAGGAGAATCTCGTCCTAACATGAGCAAGTCAAAGACTTTCGATTATTTAAGACAGGAGGAGGGGAGTGGCCCATTCAATGGTTCATTTGTATTTCTGTTGTCATGTTAGGAAAAGGAGGAAAATCTTGTCCTAACTTAAGCAAGGTCAAAGATCTCTGAATATTTAAGACAGGAGGAGAGGAGAGGCCCATTCAATAGCCCATTTATGCCCCTATTGCCATGATAGGGATAGGAGGAAACCTCATCCTAACATGAGCAAGTCAAAGACCTCTGATTATTTATGACAGGAGAAGGGAGAGGCCCATTTAACGACCTATTTATGCCATTATTGCCAGGTTAGGAATAGGAGGAGAACCTCATCCTAACTTGAGCAAAGTCAAAGACCTCTGATTATTTAAAACAAGAGGAGGAGAGAGGCCCATTCAATGGCCTATTTGTGTCCCTATTGCCATGTTAGGAATAGGAGGAGAACCTCATCCTAACTTGAGCAAAGTCAAAGACCTCTGATTATTTAAGATAGAAGGAGGAGAGAGGCCCACTCAACAGCCTATTTGTGCCCCTATTGCCATATTAGGAATAGAAGAAGAACCCTCATCCTAACATGAGTAAGTCAAAGACCTCCGATTATTTGAGATAAAAGGAGGGGAGAGGCCCATTCAATGGCTTATTTGTACCTCTATTGCCTTATAAGAAATAGGAGGAGAACCTCATCCTAACATAAGCAAGTCAAAGACCTCCGATTATTTAAGATAGGAGGAGGAGAGGGACCCATTCAACGACCCATTTATGCTCCTACAGTCTCATTAATTTAAGATAGGATGAGGGAAGAGGCCCATTCAATAGCCCATTTGTGCTCCTACGGCCGTGTTAGGAATTGGAGGAGAATCTCGTCCTAACGTGAGCAAAATCAAAGGCCTCATTAATTTATGATGGGATGAGGGAGAGGCCCATTCAACAGTCCATTTATGCCCCTACAGCCTTGTTAGAAAAAGAAGGAGAACCTCATCCTAAGTTGAGAAAAGTTGGAGGCCTCGTTAATTAAAGATGGGATGAGGAGAGAGGCCCATTCGACGACCCATTTCCACCCCTACTACCATGTTAGGGACAGGAGGAGGAGCTTGCCCTAACATGAGCATACCAAAGACCTCTAGTTATTAAAAATAGGAGGAGAGGAGAAGACCTATCAATAGCCCGACCATGCCACTGTAGCCCTATTAATAGAAGTAGAACCTTGTCCTAATATGAGCAAACCAAAGACATCCGATTGCCTGAGATAGGAGGAAAATCTCATCATGGCAAAAGCAAAAGCCAACCTCATCAAGAATAAGTAAGGACTTCATCTTGACAAAAGGAACAAGAAAAACTAAGCTAAAAATAGAAAGACAACATTGTTCTAACATCGTCTTATAAAAATAAAGATCTTCGGTCATGAAAAGATAGGAGAAAAGCTACTTTTCGATGATTATTCGAACGAAAGACAAAACAAAGGAGAAAAGCAAAGAAATAAAACAAAAAAATAATTAAAGAAGGTATTTCTTCATTATTGTTAGAATTGTTATGAAATGAAGGTCTATAAGATCGATTACAAAAGCGAGGGGGAAAAAGCCAAAGCTCTAAGAAGGATCTAATCCCTCAGACTTTGGGCTACTAGACATCACCAAAGATTTCTTTAAACTATCTATCTTTTCCTCAAGTTCTTTCTTCCTTAGCAGACTCTCCACATACATCATGTCAACTCATCGATAATTATCTTCGGATTCTCTTAACTACCTTCTCAGAATCATCGACTCAACCTCCGCGTCCTTCACAGTTTGATGCTCATATACCATCTGGATCTTCAAATGTTGGAGTTTGGCCTTATCCTTCTTGTTTGCAAATAAAAGACCATGAAAGGATTCCCTCAGAAAAATAATTCACTTTGACTCTTTATCAGCACCGACCTACTGATTATCGTGTAATTGCCTTCGAAGATGAGCCATCTTTTCGTTCGCCGATTTGAGTTCACTTTCAAGCCTACTCGTTCTCTCCTTATAATCAATCCTACACTTATCGTACCAAGCTTCGACGTCATGAAGCTACCTCTGGAGCTCAAAAAATTTTTTCGACCAGTTCCAATCGTGTCTCGACTTATTAGAAGACCATGATGAACTCCCCTCCAACAATCGGATTGTCTCTTTCGCCGAATCAAGTTCAACTTTGAGAGAGCTAATCTTCGTGATCAACACCCATGACATATCACTGGTGCTTTTCTTAAACTCCACCAACTCGTTCTCAAAATTATCCTTCTTAATGCTGAAGCTCACGGAATCCTTCATGTGTAATTTAAGGAGGCGAGTGACTTCAATCGTCTCCTTTGAAGCATTTTTCCTAGATATTTGGAGTTTGTCTTCTATCTTTATTAGTTTTTTCCTTAGGTGATAAATTTTCCTCTTCAAACTCTTAATTATTGATTTTAAAAGAATTCCTTGTGGCAGCGACTCGACATTGATGGGAGGCTACATCCAACATATGAAAAAAATTCTAAGCTATTGATAAAAAGAAGTCTTACTTTGATTGATAAAAGTCCTTTCATGTATAGGATGATATAATAAAAAAATACAATAACTAAAAGCTCCCAATCTTGAGAGGGGAAGCAGCAGGGGAACTTGATTCTCCTATAGTAGCTGCGGACTCAAGAGCAAGTTCGATTGGTGGTTCAGAGGGTCCGAGCTCCTCAGTACAAGGTTCAGAAGGTTCTACAATCGCTCCGATGAGAGAAGGGTCGACTACAGCAGTGGATGGTTTGGCTTCTCCATCTACAGTCTGCTCTTCTTTCAAAAAGCTTAGGTCAAGCTCGAGAAATTTTCGAGCAACTTGACCCTCGCAAAGCTCAAAACCTTTAATGAATGCTTGCTGGCCAAACTCGACATTTAGGTTCCTCATTTTGGAAGAGGCCTTGAACTCTTCCATGGCCTGGATCATCATCTTCAAGAACGACTTTGCCATCTGAGCTTCTAATTCGATGACTTTGATCTTTGCTTCTTTCTTCCTTTCCTCCTCCAGAGCCAATGCAGCCTTAAGTCTGGCCGAGATGAACTCCTCCTTCCTAAGCGTGCCCTGGAGACTTCTAATTTTTGTTGTCTTGTCCTCCGCAAGATGCTCAAGCTCATCAACCTTTTTCTGAAGGTGACTAACTTCGGCTCGAAGATCCTCCTGGACCTTCTCTACCTCTGCCTCTAGATGATGTATCCTCTTGATGTGGGCGAGAATTTGGTGATCCGACTGCAACAAATGCTCGATGTTAAAAAAAAAAAAAAGAAGAAAAGGGAGAAGAACGAGAGAAGAGAGGAGAAGGAAAAAGTAGAAGACAAGAGAAGAAGTTGGGCAATAAAGCAATCGCCTTGAGGAGGGTTTTGAGAGAACCCTAGACAAGCTGCCATGGTTCAAGGTCGGCCATGCGGTCCACCACCTCCGACATGGCAAATTTATCAGTTAAAGCCTGAATGATCTTTCGATATCGAAAGGATCCTCTCCTCGCTCATCACTGTCATCATTTAGCTCACTAAAGTGAGCCTTACGGGGTGTCTTTGCGATAGCTTTCTTTTTCTTCTTTCCTATCCTCGTCTCTCCCTCAGTAGGAAGCTTCGGAGCTTGATCCCCACTAGAAGGGCCTGGGGGCACCGAGGGCATGGAAAAACCTCAACACTAATGGCAACCTCGGAAGCAGCAATAGTGACAGCAAGGGCCATGGAGCTTGAAGTACCGACCTTCACCCTCTTTGAACTACCACCTGATGCTTTTTCTTTCCTCTTCTGGGCATAAAGCCTCTTTGTAAGCATCCCAGTAGCTTCAGTATCTATTTCTGCAATAAAGAAGGAATCACAATTAGTGACAGTACACAAATGTAAAATCGAGTGAATTCAAAAAGTAAAAAATGTATCGATAGGATCAAGGGGACTCAAACCCAGGTTAAACAAGGTCTATTCTTTAAGAAGATCAGGAAGAAGAGAAGCTCGGTACGCTTTGAGTTTGTTGGAGGAATCAAAGTTGGCTCTATCTATGGTAGGAGCTCGATGGACTGACTCCCTAATGTGACCCCAAGGAAGAAGATCTAATAGCATGGTGGGACAGTGCACAAAAAAGTACTTTTCTTTCTAGTTGTGAATGGAAGAAGGAGCACCTTTCAGTAACTCCTTCTTGCCAAACTTGGGGGAGAAGTACGATCAGTCCTTCGTAGAAGGATGGCGTTTGAAAGTGTAGAAGTTCCTAAAGAGTGAAACGGTCGGATGGACCTTGGCTAGATGATAGAGGGAAAGGAATCCTATCACAAACCTAAAAGAATTTGGTGCTACAAAGGCAAGGAAGATGTTCAAAAATAAAAAAAAAGCAACTATGAAAGGAGGGAGCGGAAGTCAGAGTTTGGCATATAGAGTTTCTAAATATAGGCAGAATCGGCTAACCGAAGGACAACTCGCTCGATCACTCGATGTGGAAAGTTTGAGGTGGTACTCTTGAGGGATCCCATACTGAATTCTAATTAGGAAAAGATTGTTCGGGGTTAAGATGCAAGAAATGGTATCCGGCATGAAAGGCTGATGAGACATGTCTCCAGTGCGAACTACTGTAACAGGGATGGGGTCAAGGAAGGCTAGACAGGACGAACTCCAGGAACCAACAGATTGGGATATTTCAGAGGACATTCGAATCAAACTAAATTCAAGAGAAATCCCTAAAAATTAAGAGGCAAAGGATGCAGAAGACTCCTTAAGGAAAACTGAGAGAATAAGAAGCGAAGGATGATAGAATAATTAAAAAGATGGATGGCGAAATTGATCTAAATCGATCAAGAAGGACAAAGAGGCATTGCGCATAATGAAGACCAAGCGGAGGAACACTCAGAATCAGGAAGGACAGAGGAAGAAACCGGAACTCTCGAGTAAAAGGAAGACGAAAGCCAAAGGAGGAAGGAACCAGGACTCTCGAAGGGAAGAAAGATGAGAACTAGAAAAGGAAGAAGGACTTAAGTAGTAGAAAGTGGTCCAAAATCATCATGATTGTAGATCTCCTTCGATCGTTCTTCATGCGATGCGTGTCCCAAGCATCATGATAAATGAATGGCGACAGACAGTGCCTTTATGGCACCGTGTCTCGAGTAGCGCTTTGATGGAAATTTTGAAAATCTATCTCTTCGAGTCGGATCGAGTTAAAGAGCCTCTACGTCAATATGGAAGATGACAAAATGCCTTATTTTTTTTCAATAATTGTAGAATCAAGGAAAGAACTTCGACAGTCGCCTTTTTACTTCCTTCGAATTTCGAACTTGGGAGTAGGACTATTGTTGGGGGTAAACCCTGCTCCCATCGAGGTTTAGTCTAATGCTTAGCCAAATATAATTTATAATCATAGAAGAGCTTCAATCGCCACTTCTTCTTCAGTCAAACTTCTTTCAGACTTTTCCTTCAGTCGGACTTCTCCATCAGTCAGACTCTTTCTGAACTTCTCCTTCAGTCGAACTCCTCCTTCAATCAAACTCCTCCCAGACTTCTTCTTTAGCTGGACTCCTCCATCAGTCGGACTCCTTCCAGACTTCTCCTTCAGCTGAACTCTTCCTAGACTTCTCCTTCAATCGAACTTCTCCATTAGTCGGGCTCCTTTTGGACTTTTCCATCAGTCAAACTCCATCCGAATTCTTCTGGTGGATTACTTTCAGATTCGAACTAGCATTCCTTCTAGATGATCTTCTTTAATCATATTTTCTTTAGAAGTTTGAACTCCTCTAGAATTGATATATGTCAAAGCTCTTCACCAACCAACGCCTGCTTCCTCTGAACTTTGACTATTAAATTCTAACGAATGGGCACAACATGATAATAGACACTACTCTCCATAACAAACTCCACGTGGCCCCGAGCAACCCACTACCCGATGGTTACGGTTGTCATTTTTAAGTTTGTTATAGGCTTCGTTTATAATAGAGAACCTCCAGATATGTTTTCTCTAAGCCCTCTTCTTCTTTTCAAAACTCTGCTGAATTCTTTCCTGAGCACTCTATTTCTATTGGCCAGAAGAGCTGACTTGATCATCGGAGGATCCTACCAGAGCCACCACCATCGATTTCGGATGGGACTTTATTTTGCAGATCACCATTGGAGGCCTTTTCTTCCTCAACTCCTGCTCAATCCAGCATTAACCAGATTTTGTACCAATAGAACCTACGGAATCCAATCTAATTGAGCCAGTCCAAACACTATCTCCTCTATCTCAAAAATCAACTAGAATTTTTTATCCTCCAGAAAGATACTTAGGTACAATTTCAAAGGATGTTGAAAAAATATTTCTTATAAAAAATGGGGTTCATGGTGATGATCCTAAGACCTATGATGAGGTGATATCAGATATCGAATCTAAGAGATGGTTAGAGGCAATGAAGTCAGGGACTGACTCAATACGCTCGAATCAAGTTTGATCTTAGGTAGATCCACCTGAAGCTATAGTACCTATTGGGTGTAAATGGATATTCAAGAAAAAAATAGATACAAATGAAAATATTGAGACATTCAAAGCAAGGCTTATAGTGAAAGGGTACAGTTAGCGTGAAGGCATTGACTATCAAGATACCTTTTCACCAGTAGCCATGCTTAAATTCATCTGCATGTTGCTTGCCATTGCAGCCTATTTTGATTACAAAATATGGTAAATGAATGTAAAAATGATATTCTTAAATGGATATCTTGAGGAAGATATGTATATAGAACAACCACTTGGTTTCACATCCAGTTATGGGTATCACAAGGTATGCAAGCTGTAAAGATCCATATATGAACTTAAGCATGCATCTCAAAGCTAGAATGCTCATTTTAATGATGTGATCAAATCATTTAGTTTCATCAAAAATGAGAAGGAGCTATGTGTTTTCAAAAAGATCAGTGGGAGCATCGTTGTCTTTCTCGTATTGTACGTGGATGACATCCTCCTAATTGAAAATGATATTTTCATGTTGACCATGGTTAAAATAGGTTGTCTAAAGAGCTCTCTATGAAAGACCTAGGAGAAGCATCTTTTATTTTGAAAATTAAGATCTATAGAGATAGATCAAATAGGATGCTAGGACTTTAATAGAAGATGTACATAGAAGAGGTTCTAAAGAAGTTTAGCATGGAAAACTCTAAAAGGAGTCTAGTACCCTTTAGATATGGCATTCATCTCTCCAAGAAGATGTGCCCTAGCACACCTGAGGAGATTGAATGCATGAGCAAGATCCCTTATGCTTCGATAATAGGAAGCCTCATGTATGCCATGCTATGTACACGATCTGATATTGCCCAAGTTGTGAGTGTCACGAGCAGGTATCAATCGAATCCAGGTAAAGAGCACTGGACTTCTATGAAATGTATCCTTAAGTACTTGAGAATGACTAAGAATATGTTTCTAGTCTTTGGTAATGATGAACTCTAGGTCTAGGGATATACAGACTCGGACATACATAGATGATCGAAAGTCAACATCTAAAAGTCTGTTTGTATGCAATGGTGGTGTGGTTAGCTAGAAGAATTTTGAGTAGACAGTGATAGCAGACTCCACCATGGAAGCAAAATACATCGCTACGTCGAAAGCTATGAAGAAGGCATTTTGGTACAAGAAGTTTGCCATAGAGCTCGGAGTGATGTCATCAGATGTCGTTCCTCTGTACTACGATAACAATGGCACCATAGCCCTAGCTAAGCAGCCGAGGTCTAATAAAAAATCTAAGCATATCAAATAGTGATTCCATCTGATCTGTGATTACCTCAAGAAGGGATACATCGAGGTCAAGAGAGTTGACACCCTAGATAATGCGGCTGACCCATTGATGAAGTCCTTGGGATAGCAGAAGATCGAAGCCAATCTTGAGAAGGACTTAGATTTGTAGCCAATTAGCTTTAGCTTAAGTGGGAGTTTGTTAGATGTATGTCCAAGAAGCTAGATTGGCTAACACTTGTAACACACTTCTATAGACAATTTTATAATTTTAACTATAAATTAATAAAAAAATTATTTTCTATCATGGTGTGTATTTAATGTTCCTATGATACATCTTTTGAGTTAGTGATAATCATAATTCATATTTTCAAGAGTTGAAAATTTAAGACAAGAATTCTCATAATTAACTCATAAACTACTCCTAACCGTAGGATCATCATGAGGATGGTGATTGAGCTGGAAGGTTGATGTATGATTGCTTTTTTAGGATAGATGAGTCTTGAGTCTATAGTGTGGAGACACCGAAATGAGAGTACAAGTACTCGTTAGAGAATAAGGGTACTGAGCATGACCATCTCGAGCAGTCATAAGGGAGTCTACCTTCTCATCAATGACTGGCTCAATGTTGTAGTGGTGTGTATGGTTCTTTGACCTGAGGTGCATCGATAGTTTACCTTAAGGGTGTTATACTTTGACTACACTATAACTCGATCTCCTAGCTATTTAGAACTCTAAGGTGTTTGTTGGCTATAGCATGTTTATTGTAGAAATTGGATTGCATCAATAAGGGAACTATCTACCTCGGTAGATGAGGAGTAGCCCTATAATAATCATGAGATTGAGTCCATAAGCCCATGGCCATGGCCGTGTGAAGATGATAGAAAAATTTTCTATTAGGATTTCACATCGAACTTGAATTGAATGATTAATTCATATAACGGATATTGGGTTTGATGAGTTCACCTTAACCCTAATCCTGTCAGGGCTCAAGATAGAAGAATGCAATCACATAGATAGCTAGACCGAGAGGTTTGCTTTTATTTTTGATGGATTAGCACCATATACTGCTAGGTATCACAGCTGAATTTTAGGAGCAACTAGAATGATCCTGATGATCGATCATTCTAATTGTATGAATCAAAAAAGTTCTGGTCCATCGAAAGATATTTCAATGATGTCGATGATGAAGATCGTGACATATCTCATTACTATATAGAACTGAAGCTAACTAGGTCACACAAATAAGAGTATTGGATTTGGATGTCATCAATTAGGCTAACATAGTTTGATTGATTTGGATTAGCTCTAATTAGATTCAAGAAAATCTTGCTAGCACATGATTGAGCCTAACATTCTCCTTCTGTAATCATTCTAGGTTTGTCTCGGATGAGCCAAATGGCTTGGGCTCACCAGAAAACCCTGTATGGATTTGTATTTGACTGACTAGAGCTTGTTTAGATCAGAAAAGGATTGTCTTAGTACTTTAGATGGAAATAAGACAACACCTACTAAATCTTATCACCACCTGCCATTTCTTGCCACTGTGCAGACATAAGATGTCTCAATGCAGGAAAGAAAGAGGCAGGGACATGTGCCCCCTTTGGAAATCTCTTTAGAGCACACAGCCCCTTGGATTCCATGCACAAAAGGATGCACACACCCCTAATTGGCATGTGCACATGGAGAAAAGGGAGGAGTCCCATACAGATGGGACTCCAAGGGTTGCTTGATGGTTTCAAATTATTGGGCACCTAAGTCTTTATCTCTATCTAGTATTGGTGCCACCTTTGGATGGCTTTGAGGGGTCTCTAATCTAATTGGATCAGATGATAACACCCCACCAATCAGATTAAGATCTGATTAATCCGAGCAATATGATTGGTTGGATCTGTGTGGCATTGCATGGCACAATAGGATCTATTTAAACCGTATCTACACCTAGGATTGATAGATCATGCCTATCCACCATGCCATAAGGTTGCCCCTCCTCTCTTCCATGCCTCCCTCTAATCCTCTCTCTTCCTTCTCCATGCCCAAGGAGTTGGGCACAATTTCAGTAAAGTTCCAAGGAAATTTGGTGCGTAGATCAAGAAGAAGACTGCTTTCGCTTGAGTGATGAATGTGCTGCCTTTGAAGACTCTTTTGAAGATTCTTCAAATCAGATCTAGATCTATTCTCTGGAGTTGTAATTCAAAAGGAGAAGATCTTCAAATCTAGGTTGAGTGGATATCAACAGAGGCTAGATGCTTGCATAGCTAAGATCTAGAACCTCGAGAACATCTAGATAATCGGTAGGATAATCAAATTACCTAAATAAGGTATGAAATTAAATCTAATTTAATTTAATCTTTATTTTAATATTATATCTATACTATCAGCTCTAAGATATCTCAAATCTAATTAGATTAATTAAAAAAAATTTAAAATATGTCTACAAATCTGATCGGATGTGAACGATCCTATAGCGGAAAAAGTAGTTTTTCTTTATGGGTTAGCTCGAATTGTTAGCCACCTCTAACTAGAACTTGTTCTACACAAATGACCAATTAAGTGAGATCGATGAAAGGGATATATCATTAACTCAACAAGAATGCATTCAAGTCGAGTAGCTCCCAATTAAAAATCAGTTAGTCATATCTACCAGACTTACCTTAGATACTAAATTATTAAATCAGAATCAATCGAATTAGTCTACAATTCAGGCTCGAACCATGGAGCCAAATTAAGTCTTGGCTTAGTCAACCACATGTGAATGTGAGTCGACCTTGACCTAAACTTAATCCTATTGGGTAGGTCGATTCTAAGCACTCTTGATCTCACCTAACCAACTCTTGATTCGATTTGATCAACCGCTAGACCTAATCGAGCTAACCAAGTCCGAACCCAATTTTATGAAGGTTTCTTAGATATGAAAATTTATAATTTTAGACCTAATTGATTTTATAATCTTAATTCTTAATTATGTTTGGATTTATATATAGAAACATGCAAAAATTCTAGGATTTCAGGATCTAGAGTTTTACTGAAAAGTAAGTTTTTGGTTTCTGATTAAGAACAAACGTGCAGCATCCCTACATGTCATAAGATCACCCCATTAAATAAAAAGAGAGGACTTTTAAATCCTTCTTACTTTTATGACCAGATGGCCAAGAGGAATGCCTTAATCAGAAATAACAATTACACTGCAAAATAATAAGATCTACAACATATATCTCATATGAAGTCATAGATCTAATCATGCATGTTCTGTATACATCTCATGTATCAAATATTAAATTAGATATACATGATATCAGATGTGATATATCACATATAATATCTAAAAAATAATATTTTAAATTGATCGCATCGAATAAAACCTATTCTAGACAAATCATAGAACTATTCTACAACTAGTCTAGGCATGCATCATTTATATCTCATAAAAAAAATTTAAAAAATTTATTTTCTATTTTTAGATCTAATTATAATATTTATAATATCAAAAAATAAAAATAAAAAGATCTAAAAAATATTTTAATTATGTCAGAAAGAAAAATTACTCTAGATTACATAGAATAATTCTACACCAAGTCTAGACATGTATCTCATACAACATTGATATGAATCTATAATTTTTTTAATTTTCTAATTTTAAATCTAATCACACCTAATGTAACAAATAAAATTACTTAATATCATATCAAAATTAAAATTAAAATTAGATCTAAAATAGATCTAAAGAGCTGCATAACACAGCTTTGATACTAGTTGAAGAAAAAACCTATTTTACGCCACAGGATCGTTCAGATTTGATTGGATCTGAAGAGATATTTCAAAAATTTTCTAGAAATTATAATCAAATATGAGACATCTTGGATATGATCTTATAGATTTGATATTAAAAATTAGAAATAAATTAAATTAGATTTAAATTTTGTACCTGATTGGGTAATCTGATTATCCTGCCAATGACCCTAATGTTCCTGAGGTTCAGGATCGAGCCATGCACGTGCCTAGCCTGTACTAGAGTGCACTTGTTCTAGATTTGGATGTCTTCTCCTGATGAATCTTTTTTCAAAAGATCAGATCTGTAGATCCTTCAAAATAAATTTGAAGGGAATGTGCTCGTCTCACGAACACCATCGCATAGAACCTGAATCTTGCGCCAAACTCCTTAGAACATCTTTGTTCTTTGTGCCCAACCTTTTAGCATATCGAAGAGGAAGAGGAAGAGGATCAGAGGGGGGCTAGAGAATATTATGGACAGTAGAACCTTGGCATAAAAGGGAGATCACATATCAACTCTCTTGGTGCAAAGGTTCTTATATAGAAACATTATGCCATATAGGGGTCCCTTTTGACCAAAACGACTAACTTGTTTGATCGTTGGGACTCCTGGTCTTGATCTCCACATCAAACACTAGATCCCATCTAGTTTTTACACTAAAAATCCATCCAAAAATTGGTAGCATGAAAGGATAAGGAAGAGTCCATGGCGCCTAGGACTCTTCCCCAAAGAGTTTAAACCAATTTAAACTCTAATTTAACCCAATCTAGGCACCTCCAAAAATCACCAAATTTGGCACATTAAAGTGTGACTCGAGCCCAATCAAATATCCAAAAATTAGAGGAAAAGAGTTCCTAGAAAATTTTCAAGAAGGCTTTAATCCTATGACCCTCAATTCTCTCAATAAAGTCAACCATTAACCTTAGTCGAAATACATTTCAAAATGGGTTTATTTCAAGAATTAATCTAACTTGGACAAGTTCTAGTCAGATAAAAAAAAACCCATTCAAGATACAAAAATGAGTCAAATTAAACTTGACTCAGTTGCGATGAATTAGAAAGATTACAGAAGGAGAAGGTTAGGCTTACTTGTGTGCTAGCATGATTACCTTGAACCTGAATGGATCTAATGCAAATCAAACGAACTGGGTTAGCTTAATTGATGACATCCAGATCTAAACCCTTATTTGTGTAACCTAGTTAGGTTTAGTCCCGTATGATAATGAGACATGTCATGATCTCCATCATCAACATCATCAAAACATCTTTCGATGGACCATAATTTTTCTGATTCATATAATTAGAATGATCGATCATCAAGATTATTCTAATTGCTCCCAAAATCCAACAGTGACACCTAGCAGTATATGTAGGCAACCCATCAGAACTGAAAGCAAACCTATCAGTATAGCTACCTATGTGATTGGGTCCTTCTATCATGAGCCTCAACAAGATTAGAATTAAGATGAACTCATCAAACTTAGTATCCATCATATGAATGAATCATTCGATTCAAGTTCGATGTGAAATCCTAATAGAAATTCTTTCTATCATCTTCGCACTGCCATGGCCATGGGCTTATGCACTCAATCTCATGATCATCATAGGGCTATTGCTCATCTACTAAGTTAGATAGATCTCCTATAGGTGCAATCTAATTCCTACAATGAAGATGCTATAGCTAACATACACCTCAGGATTCTTAATGGCTTGGAGATCGAGTTATGGTGTAGTCAAACTATAACACCATCAAGGTGAACTGCTGATGCACCTCAAATCAAAGAATCAGACACACCACTGCAGCATCGAGCCAGTCATCGATGAGAAGGTAGACTCTCTTATGACTGCTCGAGGTGGTCACACTCAATGCCCTCGTTATCTAATGAGTACCTATACTCTCGCTCTGGTGTCTCCACACTATAAACTCATGATTCATCTATCCTAAGAAAGTGATCATACATCAACCTTTCGTATCAATCACCATCCTCATGATGATCCTACAGTTAGGAGCAATTTATGAGTTAATTATAAAAATTCGTGTCTTAAATTTTCAACTCTTGAAAATATGAATTGTCATTGCCATGAACCCCAAGGATGTATCACAGATACTTTAAATACATACTATGATAGAAAATAACTCTTTTATTTATTTATAGTCAAAATTATAAAATTATCCTTAGAAGTATAATATAAGTGTTTAGCCAATCTGGCTTTTAAGGCACACATCTAATAATTCAAGAGTCATAAGAGATCCAATGAGCTCTTTCAAGGCTAACTTGTTTATGTCCTTTGCTTCTTGAATGGCAGTCACTTTTGGCTTCCAATTTTTTGACAAGGATCTAAGAATTTTTTGCACAACATCACTATTAGAATAATTCTTTCCTAGACTCCTTAAACCATTTAATATATTGACGAATCTTGTGAACATTTTGGTGATAGTTTCATATGATTTCATTTTGAATAATTCATACATATGTACCAACATGTTTATCTTAAATTCTTTGACTTGATTAGTATCCTCTTGGGTAACTTCAAGTCTATCCAAAATTTTTTTGGTAGATGAACATATTGATATCTATTAGAGTGTGCCTTAGAAGCCAGATTGGCTAACATTTGTAATACACTTCTAAGGATAATTTTATAATTTTAACTATAAATTAATAAATAGATTATTTTCTATCATAATATGTATTTTTAGTGTCTATGATACATTCTTTGACTTAATGGTAATGATAATTCATATTTTTAAGAGTTAAAAATTTAGGATATGAATTTTCATAATTAACTCATAAACTGCTCCCAACCATAGGATCATCACGAGGATGGTGATCGATCCAAAAGGTTGGTGTATGATCACTTTCTTAGGATAGATGTGTCTTGAGTCTGTGGTATGAAGACACCAGAGTGAGAGTAAAAGTACTCATTAGAAAATGAGGGCATTGAGCATGACCTACTCGAGCAGTCATAAGAAAGTCTACCTTCTTGTCGATGACTGATTTGATGCTACAGTGGAGTATCTGGTTCTTTGATCTGAGGTGCATCGGTAGTTCATCTTGAAGGTATTATAGTTTGACTACACCATAACTCAATCTCCTAGCCATTCAAAATCTTGAGATGTATGTTGGCTATAGTATGTTCATTGTAGGAATTGGATTGCACCAATAGGGAATCTATTTACCTCAGTAGATGAGGAGTAGCCCTATGATAATCATGAGATTGAGTCCTTAAGCCCATGGTCATGGCAGTGTGAATATGATAGAAAGAGTTTCTATTAGGATTTCACATCGGACTGAAATCAAATGATTAATTCATATGACGGATATTGGGTTTGACAAGTTCACCTTAACCCTAATCCAGTTGGGGCTCAAGATAGAAGAAATCAATCACACAGGTAGCTTCACTGAGAGATTCACTTTTGATTCTGATGGGTTACCACCATATACTGTTAGGTGTCACTGGTGGATTTTGGAAGCAATTAGAATGATTTAGATGATTGATCATTTTAATTGTATGAATCAAAAATGTTCTAATCCATTGAAAGATGTTTCGATGTTGTCGATGATAGAGATCACGACATATCTCATTATCATATGGAACTAAATCTAACTAGATCACACAAATAAGAGTTTGGGTCTGGATGTCATCAATTGGACTAATCTAGTTCAATTGATTCCAATTAGATCCAATTATGTTGAAGAAAATCATGCTAGCACGTGATTGAGCCTAACATTCTCCTCTTGTAATCATTTTGGTTCATCTCGGCTGAGCCAAATTTATTTGGGCTCACTCAAAAATCTTGTCTTAGTCTGACTAGAGTTTGTCTAAATCAAAAATGGGTTGTCTTAATTCATTAGATGGACTTAAGATAATGCCTGCCAATTTCTGTCACCTGCTAATTTCTGTTTCTGGATATAGATCAACAGTTGAACCTGGACACTTGGACATAGGGCCATGTGTCATGCACCTATAGAAGAGCACCTGGGGCTCTTATCCCCCTGCTAAAAGAGGTAAGTGAGAGGGTACACGCCACCCTAAGCGTGCACCCCATATGGATAAGGGATGGAGTCCCATACAGATGGGACTCCAAGGTTTCATGACGGATTTAAATACCTAGGCGCCAAAGACTCTTGCTTTATCCAGTCTTGGCATGACCTATATGGATTTTTGAGAAACTCTCATCCGATTGGATTAGATGACATCATCTCATCAATTTGATTTAGGTCTGATTGAATGAAGGCCTCAGATTGGTCGGGATGATGTGGCACTGCGTGGCGCAGTAGGGTCTATTTAAACCCTATCTACGCCTAGGGTTGGTGTGCCTTTTCTTTTCACCATGCTGCAAGGCTGCCCTCCTCTCTTCCATGCCTCCCTCTGATCCTCTCTCTCTCTCCTCTCTACATCCAAGGAGTTAGGCATAGGTTCAAGTACCATCCAAGGAAGAAAGATGCCCAGATCATGAAGAAGACAGCACTGCTGAAAGAGACGATTGATGCTTCTTCAAAAAAAGTTTGGAAGAACTTTAAGATCAGATCCAGATCTAATTTTTAAAGAAGTGATTCAAAAGGAGAAGACCTCTAGATCCTATCAGAGTGGACACTGGTAGAGGCCAAGCGCGTGCATGGCTCCTTCCAAAATCTTAGGATCAATCAGGATCACCATAGGATAATCTGATTATCCAAAATCAAAGGCATGAAATTAAATTAGATTTAATTTAATTTTTATTTTAATATCAAATCTTTAAGATCAGATTAGAGATATCATAGATTTAATTTAGATTATAATTTTTTTTAAAAAATATTTCTTCAGATCCAATCAGATCAGAATGATCCTTTGCAAAAAAAATATAGATTTTTCTTTAACGAGTATCAGTGCTAGGTTGGCAGTTCATCAGATCTATTTTAGATCTAATTTAATTTTTATTTATGATCTAATATTAAAAAATTTTAGATGTTACATCAGATGTGATTAGATCTAAAATCTAAAAATTAAAAATTTAATGATTTAGATCTATTACACATGAGATGCATAACAAGACTAGGAATAGAATAGTTTTATGTGTAGTCTAGTATAATCTTGTTGTTAAATTGGTTAAATATGATTTTAGATCTATTTTACTTTTATTTTTTTGTTGTTGTAAATTTTATAACCAGATCTAAATAATAGGAAATAAAATTTTTATTGTTTATTTTATTCATATGAGATATGAAAGATGCATGCTTAGATTAGTTATAGAATAGTTCTATAAAATGTCTAGAATAGTTTTATTTTTGATATGATCAAATTTAAAATTTTATACTTCAGATTTGATATGTGATATTTCATATGTAAAAGCAAGCATGTTTAATTTAAGTTATGATACATAAGATGTATGCAAGATATGTATAGGTTAGATCTTTTGTATATGTGATACATTGTCTAACTACTTTTGTAGTAGAAATTATATTTTTAATTAAGTGTTTCCTTTGGCCATTCGGTCATAAGAACAAAGTAGGGTTTAAAGATCCTCTTCTCTCATTCGATGGGGTGTTCTTATGATGTGTAGGAGTGCTGCACGTTCATTCTTAATCAGAAATCAAAACTTATTTTTCTACAAAATCTTAGATCCTAAAATCGTAAAATTTTATTACATGTTTTGTTCTTGAATCCAAAACTTAATTAAGAATTAAGATTATAAAATTAATTAGATCTAAAAATTATGAATTTTTAGATCTAAAATATATTCATAAAATTGGATTTGGGCTTGGGTAGCTCAATTAGGTCTAGCAGTTGATCAAATTGAATAAAGAGTTGGTTAAGTGGGATCAAAGAAAGCTTAGATTTGATTAGCCTAATAGGATTAAGTCTGGATCAAGATCAAATCACATTAAGATCTGACTTGATCGAGTCAAGACCTAATTTGGCTCCATGGTTCAAGCCTAGATTGTAGGTTAACCCAATTGATTCTGATTCGATAATTTGGTGTCTAAGGTAAGACTGACAGGTACGATCGACTGATATTTAATAGGAAGCTACTTGACTTGATTGCATTCTTATCGAGTTAATGGCATATCACTTCCACCGGTCTCACTTACTTGGCCATTTGTGTCGACCCAGTTTTGGTTTTAGATAGATAACAATTCGAGCCAACCCATGCCACTAGGTTAGTCATAATTGTTATGACTAAGTCAAGTCAAGTTTAAAGGGACCTAAATTAAATCTTTCTAAGAAAATATTAAGTCTAAGATCTTCCACCATTGTAGATGTGCAAGCCCTTCTCGAGGTTGATTGTTCTCGACTGGATACGATAGTTTAGTTGCACCGAAAAGATGCAACCATGTCTATTAGGCATTGGATGCTATGGATTGAAGGATGGGTTGGGCTCAATATTTCGAATACAATGACGGATCCAATCAGAAATTTAATTCATGTAAATGATGGATCTGACTCAACTAAGGAGTGGATCAATATTCTAGACACAGTGTGATTCATAAATTAGAGATCAAGTTTAGGTGCACCATGATTAGAGAATCATTGGACAAGAATTGTCCACTCATCGGTTGACCCATCACCAATAACTATTAGGTGAGGTGGTGAGCCAATCGGTGGGACTGCACCATCAACTAGAAATTAATAATCATAAAAATTTTTGCATATCTGCTAAGGGAGTGTAGGGATCCGAGTAAATAGTGGGAGCCTAATTTGTTTAAAAATAAAACCCTTAAATAAATTGATCAAGTCTAATTATAAAATCTAACTAAAAATTTTAACTCTCTATAGGAAGATGTTTGCCATCCCATTAGCCCATATCCTGGACACCCATAGATTGACTGGACCCAACTACAAAGATTGGCTTTGGAACTTCAAAATTATTTTGGATTCTAAGAAGTTGACTCATGTGTTGGAATAGGATCCTCCCATCTTACCAGCCCATCCATCCACTGATCAAAGAGCATCTCTTGAGAAGTGGACAGATGAAAATAACAAAGTTAGGTATTAAATGTTGGTTTCGATGTCTAATGAGCTCCAACACCAACATGAAAATATTAAGACTAGCCACCAAATGTTGGCTCACCTACAAGAGTTATTTGGTGAATAGAGTCGCGCAGCCAAATATCAAGTCACTAAGAGACTATTTAAGGCTCAGAAGTATGATGGGTAGTCGGTCCAAGATCATTATCTAATGATAATCAAGAACTTAGAAGAGCTTGAGAAGATCGATATCAAGTTAGATCAGGATCTACAAATTGATATAATTCTACAGTCCTTGATTAATGCATATGGATAGTGATGGAAAAATTAGGTTTTCTTATTGTAGGATGCATCTAATCGAATCAGATTTATAGTGAAATAATTTTTAAAAATTTTCTATGATTTGATCAGATTTGAGAGTTCTTAAATCTAATTAGATTAATCTAAAACTAGAAATAAAATAAAAATAAACATGATGATAATAGTTATCACCTGATCGGGTAAATGGTTTACCCATTGTGATGATTTGATGATTGATCCGAGATTCTGATTGAGCCACGCACGTGCCTGGCCTCTATCGATATCCACTCAGATCAAATCTAAAAGTCTTCTCCTTCTAGATCTAATCTTTAAAGATCATATCTAATGTCTTTTTGTAGAACCTTTGAAACAAAATTGAAAGGCTGCATGTTCATCTAACGAACACCGTCATCTCTCGCTGACCTTCGCGCCAATGGGACTTGATCTTTGCTTGCAGATTTTACCCAACTCTTTGACATGGAGAAGAGGGAGAGGATCAGATGATGAAGGTGTGGAGATAAATATTTTGGCAGGGCTTCGCCATAGTGAAATCGAGATGCACAACAGCTTATGCAGGGCCTTATTTATAGAACTAGTCAAGAATCCCTTTGCATATAACTTTGAACAGGTCAAAGTTTAACATGCAGATGGACTCCACCATGATCTCCGTGCCTCACACCATATTATTTCTATATTTTGTCACATAAAACTTAGAAATATGGCATGGAATAAAGGATAAGGTGAGTAGATGGCGCAAACTCTTATCTTCTTAGATATTTGAATTAAATTCAAATGCTTTGACCAGTCAAATCAAATTCAAATGCTTTGACCAGTCAAATCAAATTTGATTGGATGCCTTCTCTTATCCATTAGATATGCACACCATAAAGGGGCATGCACTCACAAACTCCACATAAATCCCATATGGATGTGCGCCCTCTGATAAATCCTAGGAGGCGCATGCCATATCTCTTCTTTCCTACATACTGGGTTAACATTTGACCCTTGTCCTATTTCCATCTTATCATATTGGAACAAAATATTTTAAAGTCCCATCCAATGGATTTACATCATGTCCTAATTAAGTTAGAACAAATCTTGATCAGATCGGGACTCGATCCAGTCAGATTAAGAAAAATCCATCTAGAATTTTCGGAAGAGGCTTGTCCAAATTTCATCCCATGATTTTTGGACAAGCCCTAATATGGCAACGACAACTCTTGTTTGGTTCCCATCTTATGGGATTTTGGACATGTCTTGATTAGGCTAGGACAAGGTCCAGTTAGATCAAAACAAATCCCTATAGAGTTCTTGGATAAGCCTTGTCCAAATAGTTTCACAAATTAGTAGATCTTGTCCTATTTACATTCAATGGATTAGAACAAGCCTACATCAGGTTAGGAAAAGATTTTCTAACCTGGACAAGTTCCAGTCTGACTAAAACAAACCTATACAAGGTAGTTGGCTGAGCCAAATTCAATTTGGCTCAGTTGAGATGATCCAAAAAGACTACAGAAGAAGAATGTTAGGCTTCATCGTATGCTAGCATGATTTTCTTGAACATAATTGGATCTATTCCAAATCAATCAAATTGGGTTAGCTTAATTGATGACATCCAGATCCAAACTCTTATTTGTATGGCCTAGTTAGGTTCAATTCTATATGATAATAGGACATGTCATGATCTCCATCATCAACATCATCAAAATATCTTTCGATGGACCAGAACTCTTCCAATTCATCCAATTAGAATCGTCGATCATCAAGACAATTCTAATTGATCCCAAAATCCATTAGTGACACCTAGCAGTATATGGTGGTAGCCCATCAAAATTGAATAGCAAACCTCTCGGTGCTGCTACCTATGTCATTGGGTTCTTCTATCACGAGCCTCAACGGGATTAGGATTAAGGTGAGCTCGTCAAACCAACACCCATCATATGAATGAATCATTCGATTCGAGTCCGATGTGAAATCCTAATAGAAACTCCTTTCTATTATTTCACACTACCATGGCCATGGATTTTAGAACTCGATCTTATGATCATCATAGGACTACTCTTCCTCTATCGAGGTTGATAGATCCCATGTTGGTGCGATCCAATTCCGACAATGAACATGCTATAGCCAACATACACCTCAGGATTCCGAATGGCTAGGAGATCGAGTTATGGTGTAGTCAAACTATAACAACCTCAAGGTGAACTGTCGATGCAACTCAAATCAAAGAACCAAACACACGTTGTAGCATCGAGCTAATCATCGATGAGAAGGTAGGCATCCTTATGACTGCTCAAGGTGGTCACGCTCAATGTCCTCCTTCTCTAACGAGTACCTAAACTCTTGCTCTAATATCTCCACACCATAGACTCAAGACTCGTCTATCCTAAGAAAGCGATCGTACATCGATCTTCCAAATTTATCACCATCCTCGTGATGATCCTACGATCGAAAGCAATTTATGAGTTAATTATGATAATACATAACTTAAATTCTCAATTCTTGAGAATATATATTATCATGCCTGTTAACTCAATGGATGTATTATAGATACTTTAATATACAATATGATAGAATAAATAATTCTTTAATTAATTTTAAGTCAAAATTATAAAAATATTTCTAGAAAGTATTTAATAAATGTCAGCCTATTTGGCTTCTAGGACACACATCTAACAAACTTCCACTTGACCTAAAGCAATTGGCTACTAATCTAAGTCATGTTCTCAATGTGGGCTTGGATCTTCTGTAGGCCTAAAGGATTTGTCAGTGGGTCAACCACATGATCTATGAAGTTGACTCTCTTGACCTTGACGTATCCTTCTCGAGGTAATCGTGGATTAGGTAGAACCATCTTCTTGGAACTCTTCCAACTTACAGTACAACCAGTTCATAGGAACAAACTTCTAGACATCGACTTTCGATCATCTTTATCAGACGTAAGGTTAGAGTCTGCATACCCCTGGACCTAGAGTTCACAATGCTGATCCTCTTCAGCACCTCCTCTGTTAGAGAGATCCAGCATCCTCTTTAGTATATCTCTATAGACCTAAAATGAAGGATGCCTTACCTAGATCTATCATAGAAAATTTTTTAGATAAGCATACTTTGACCTATGTCAGCATGGGAATATCATTTCCAATCAAGATGATGTCATCCACATACAATATGAGGAAGACAATAATGCTTCCACTGACCTTCTTGAACACATTTGATTTTTCCTCATTTTTGATGAAACTAAATAATTTGATTACATCAAGCATTCCTCTCCAAGATGCTTGCTTGAGTCCATAGATGGATCTTTGCAGCTTGCAGATCTTTCTGATCATCATCACTGGATGTAAAAACAAACAGTTGCTCCATATAAATATCATCCTCAAGATATTCAATCATAAACTCCATTATCACATCCATCTGCCATATTTCGTAACTAAAATATACTGTAATGGCAAGCAATATGCGGATGGTGGCCACTGACGAGAAGGTAACCTTATATTTTTTTGCCACTAGCATAGCCTTGAATATCTCTACATTTTCATCTGCACATATCTTTCTCTTAAAGATCCATTTACACCCAATAGGTACATACCTTTAGGTGGATCTACCAAGATTCAGATTTGGTTCGAGCGCATCGAGTCAATTTCTGATTTTATCATCTCTAATCATTTCTCGAAGTCGATATTTGATATCACCTCATCATAGGTTCTAAGATTATCACCATGAACCCATTGTCCATGAGGAACATTTTCTCTACATCCTCTAAAATAGTACCTAAGTACCTTTGATAGGACGAAAAATCCTATTTGACCTACAAGGTGGAGGAGGTCGTGAATTATAGATCAGCTCAGACTAACTAGGTTCTTGAGGTTCCTTGGCTCATTGCTCTTTGGAGACTTTCTCCTCGAGTCCAATCTATCTTCCAATGCCATCATCTTGAACAAACTATTTTTCAAGTAAAATGATGTGTCAACCCACAATCATCTTGTCAACCCACAATCATCTTGTAGTTTTTTGGAAGATAGAAGTAATACCCTAATAACTCTTTAGGACATCCAATAAATTGAGCTCTAAGGGACCTAGATTCTAACTTGTCCACTATCGGATAACCCTAATTTTGAGATGACTCAGGCTTAGCTTCTTACCAAGCCATATCTCATATGGTGTGGTCGGAACGATTTTAGATGAAACCCTATTAAACTATCCCTAATGAAACTCTAAAAGATGCATGAAGCTCATCATGGACAGACCATATCTAATAGGGTCTATTTTCTTCATTCTAAAATCCCATTAAGTTGAGACATTTCAGTCGAAGTTCATTATGAGACTATACCATTATCCTTGAGATAGTCCAGAAATTCTCGACTAAGGTATTCACCTCCTCAATCTGATCGAAGAACCTCAATGGGCTTTCCAATTTGCTTTTCTATTTCATGTCTGAACCCCTTGATCTTTTCAATGGCTTCAGACTTATGTCATATCAAGTATATATACCCATACTGAGTTAGATTATCGATAAAGATAATAAATTAGACATAATTGCCTCTGATCGGCACATCAAATGGGCCACACACATCTATATGTACCAAGGCAAGTAGGTGAAGAAAAATCCTGATTTCCCGGTCCAGGTTCGTCCAGATCTGATCAGATCAAGAGATATATTTCAATAATTTTTCTCTTGATCCCAATCAGATCTTGATATATTTCAGATCTGATTCTTATTATTTTAATAAATAAAATAAAATAAGATAAATTAAATCAAATTTAATTTACCTGATTTGGGTAATCCTATTACCCTGTAGATGATCCTGATTGCAGCGGAAGGTTTTGGATCTAGCCACACAAGTGCCTGGCCTCTACCGGTATCCACTCAGGTTGGATCTGGAGATCCTCTTCTTCTCTATCACACCTCCAAAAATCAGATCTGGATCTGATCTGGAGGATCTTCAAAACTCCTTTTGAAGATCTGCAGTCGTCCTTTTGCAGCAGCGCAGCCTTCTTGCTTTTGATCGCCTTTCTTTTGATCTGGAATCGCACCAACCAAAATCCAAAACTCTTTTGGACGTGGAGAGGAGAAGGAGGAGAAGTTTATGGCATGGAGGAAGGAGGGGAGAGGCAGCCTTGGGGCGTGGGAAATCTCTATTCAATTGCATTAGAATCTGAGTTGGGCGCAGGGTCTTATTTATAGACCTAAGCTTGTGATCCAACTCCTCTTCCTCTCAACCAATCACAACCCTTTGTGAAATCAGATCTAAATCTGATTGGTTGGAATAGAGACCCCTGGATTCCTCCTTAGAGGGCGCCTAAGACCAGTCAAACTGGATTCTTAGTAGAACTCTGATTGGAATCCAAAAGGGAGGTGGAGTCCTTGTCCAACAAGGACTCCTAGGCGCCTCCTAACTTGGGCTCACGCCTAGGGCCCTTGGCGTGCGCCCTTCTCCTTGCCAGGTTCTGGCAGGGGGACAGGCCCCCACCAGCTCTCCAATAGGTGCATGACATGTGGTCAAAAGTCAAAGTGTCTAATGGTCAACATTTGACCAGTCAAAGGTCAGACTTTTGACCAAAGTCAAAGAAAGACAAGAAATGGCAGGTGACCAAAAATGGCAGGTAATGTCTTATAAAATAAGACAACCTATCTCTAACTTGGACAACCTCCAGTCAGACCATATGAAGGCCTCTGATTGAGCACAAACTCCTTTGGCTCAGTCAGGACAACTTATTTGTGATAGTAAAAGAAGAACGTTAGGTTCAATCGAGTGCTAGCACGATTTCCTTGAACCTAATTGAATCTCATTCAGATCAATTGAACTAGATCAGTTCAATTGATGATCACCAGATTCAAACCCTTGTTTGTGTGACCCAGTTAGGTTCAGTTCTGTATGGTAATGGGATATGTCATGATCTCTATCATAGACATCATCGAAACTCCTTTCGATGGATCAGAACTCTTCTGATTCGAACAGCTAGAATGATCGATCATCTAAATCATTCTAATTGCTCCCAAAATCCACCAGTGACACCTAGCAGTATATGGTGGCAACCCATCAGAGCTGAATGCGAACCTCTTGGTGCAGCTACCTGTGTGATTCAAGTTCTTCTATCTTGAGCCCCGATCAGATTAGGGTTAAGGTGAAACTCGTCAAACCCTAGTCTCTGTCATATGATGTAATCATTCGATTCGAGTCCAATGTGAAAATCTAAATAGAAACTCTTTCTATTATTTCACTCTGCCATGGCCATGGGCTTCAGGACTTGATTCTCATGATTATCATAGGGCTGCTCCTCTACCACCGAGGTAGATAGATCCCATCTTGATGCAATCCAGTTCCTACAATGAACATGCTATAGCCAACATACACCTCAGGGTTCCATATGGCTAGGAGACCGAGTAATGGTGTAGTCAAACTATAACACCCTCAAGGTGAACTGCCGATGCATCTCAGGTCAAAGAACCAGACACACTACTGCAGCATCGAGTCAGTCATTGACGAGAAGGTAGACTTCCTAATGACTACTCGAGGTGGTCACGCTCAGTGCCCTCGTTCTCTAACGAGTACCTGTACTCTCGCTCCGGTGTCTCCACACCGTAGACTCAAGACTCATCTACTAAAGAGAAGCGATCGTACACCAACCTTCCGGATCAATCACCATCCTCGTGATGATCCTATGGTCGGGAGCTGTTTATGAGTTAATAATGATTATTCATGTCTTAAATTTTCAACTCTTGAAAATATGAATTATCATTACCATTAACTCAAAGGATGTATCACAGACACTAAATACACAGGTGTGATAGAAAATAACCCATTTTATTAATTATAGTCAAAATTATAATTTTGCCCCTAGAAGTGTATTACAAGTGTCAGCCAATTCTGGCTTCTAGGGCACATATATCTAACAATCTCCCACTTGTCCTAAAGCCAATTGGCTACAAGTCTAAGTCCCATCTTCTCAAGGTGGGCTTCGATCTTCTGCTGGCCCAACGGCTTTGTAAGTGGGTCTGCCACATTATCTGCGGAGTTGACTCTCTTGACCTCAACGTAACCTTTCTCAAGGTAATCGCCATGGATGAGGAATGGCATATCACCAGTTTGCTTGGAACTCTTCCAGCTGACAGCTTCCTTCCAGCCATTGCACACAAACAGACTTCCAGATGTCGACTTTCGATCATCTATATCAGACATGAAGTCCGAGTCTGTGTATCCCTGAACTTGGAGTTCTCCATTACCAAAGACCAACATCATATCCTTAGTTCTTCTCAAGTACTTAAGGATACATTTCACAGAAGTCCAGTGTTCTTCACCTGGATTTGACTGATATCTGCTTGTGACACTCACAGCATGGGCTATATCAGGTCGTGTACATAGCATGGCATACATGAGGCTCCCTATTGCAGAAGCATAAGGGATCTTGCTCATGCGTTCTATTTCCTCAGGTGTGCTGGGGCACATCTTCTTGGAAAGATGAATACCATGTCTGAAGGGTATTAATCCCCTCTTAGAGTTTTCCATACTAAACCTCTTTAGTACTTCCTCTATGTACATCTTCTGTGAAAGTCCTAGCATCCTATTCGGTCTATCCCTATAGACCTTAATTCCTAGAATAAAGGATGCTTCACCTAGGTCTTTCATGGAGAATTCCTTGGACAACCACATCTTGACTGATGTCAACATGGGAATATCATTCCCAATAAGGAGGATGTCATCCACGTACAATACGAGGAAGACAACAGCGCTCCCACTGACCCTTTTGAAAACACATGGTTCCTCTTCATTTTTGATGAAACCAAACTTTTTGATCACATCATTGAAACGAGTGTTCCAGCTCCGAGATGCTTGCTTAAGTCCATATATGGACCTTTGCAGCTTGCAAACCTTGTGATCAGTATCACTGGATGTGAAACCTAGCGGCTGTTCCATATAGATATCTTCCTCAAGATATCCATTTAGGAATGCCGTTTTCACGTCCATTTGCCATATTTCATAATCGAAATAGGCTGCAACGGCAAGCAATGTGCGGATGGATTTTAGCATAGCTACCGGGGAAAAGGTATCCTGATAGTCAATGCCTTCACGTTGACTATAACCTTTTGCCACCAGTCTAGCCTTGAATGTCTCCACATTCCCATCTGCACCAATCTTTCTCTTGAAGATCCATTTACACCCAATAGGTACTATACCTTCTGGTGGATCTACCAAGGTCCAGACTTGGTTTGAGTGCATCGAGTCGATCTCTGACTTCATTGCCTCAAGCCATTTCTCGGAGTCGATATCTGATATCGCCTCGTTGTAGGTTTTGGGATCATCACCATGAGCACCATTACCTATGAGGAACATTTCCTCTACATCCTCTGAAATAATACCTAAGTATCTTTCAGGGGGACGGGAAACTCTTTCCGATCTACGAGGTGGAGGAGGTAGTGTTCTTATTGGCTCAACCTGATTTGGTTCCACTTGGTCCTTAGCTCGTTCTGCTTGTGAGACTTTCTCATCAAGCTTAATCTGCTTTCCAATGCCACTATCTTGAATAAACTATTTTTCAAGAAATATGGCATGTCGACTCACAATCACATTGTGGTCTTCTGGAATGTAGAAATAGTATCCTAATGACTCTTTAGGATATCCTATGAATCGAGCTCTAAAGGACCTAAACTCTAACTTGTCCGCTTGTTGTCTTTTGACATGAGCCGGACAACCCCAAACAACCCCAAATTCTGAGATGACTCAGACTTGGTTTCTTACCGTGCCATATCTCATACGGTGTGGTAGGAACGGTTTTAGAGGGAACCCTATTCAGTAGAATAGATTGAAGTTAATAATGAATGTCCCCAAAGAAAATCAGGGAGGTCTGTGAAGCTCATCATGGATCGAACCATATCCAATAGAGTCCGATTTCTCCGTTCTGAAACCCCGTTGAGTTGAGGTGTTCCTGGTGGAGTCCATTGAGAGACTATGCCATTTTCCTTAAGATAGTCTAGGAATTCCCGGCTAAGGTATTCACCTCCTCGATCTGATCGAAGAACCTTAATGGGTTTTCCAGTTTGTTTTTCTACTTCATGTCTGAATTCTTTGAACTTTTCAAAAGGCTTCAGACTTGTGTCTCATAAGATACACATACCCATACCTAGACAGATCATCGGTAAAGGTAATGAAGTAGACAAAATTGCCTCTAGCCGGCACATCGAAATGGGCCGCACACATCAGTATGTACTAGGGCAAGGAGATCTGTGGCCCTCTCCCCATGTCCAACAAAAGGGAGTTTAGTCATTTTGCCTTGAAGACAAGATTCACAAGTTGGATATGACTCAAAAGTCAATGGACTCAATAGCCCATTTTTCTCCAATTTGTTAATCCTATCTTCTGCTATATGACCTAATCTCAGGTGCCATAGATATCTGTCGTTTGGACTATCCCTAGGTCGTTTGGCATTCACGTTTTGCTCGATAGTTAAAATAGGTACATCAATATGCAACTGATAAAGACCATTAACAAGGAAACCATTTGCAATTTTATTTCTTTCATAAAGAATGTTACAATGGTCCTTAAAGAAGGTGATCACATAACCTTCTTGTGCTAAGCATGAAACAGAAATCAAATTCCTGCTAGCTGCAGGCACATAATAACAGTCTTTTAAAACTAAGTCTAAACCAGATGGTAATCGAAGAGGGTATGTTCCCACGGCTACTGCAGCAACTCTTGCTCCATTACCGACGCGTAGGATCATGTCTCCATCTCCATCAGCCTCAGCCTCCTGCTATCCTCAAGACCCTGCATAGAAGTGCACAGATGAGCACTAGAACCAGAGTCAAGCACCCAACTGGATGCAGAAGAAACCGTAAGGTTAGACTCAATAACGAGCATACCTCCAGAAGGACCTTCCTTCTTGTTCTTCAGGGTGGCCAGGTAAGTAGGGCAGTTCCGCTTCCAATGGCCGTCGCTGTTGCAATGGAAACACTTTCCTTTGCCATCGACCTTTCTTCTTCGGTTCTGCCTTCTTCTTCTTTGATCCTTCCACCTTTTGCTTTTTCACAGACTTCTTTTTCTTTCCATAAGACTTTCTTTTGGAAGAAGTCCGTTCCATAGCAAGAACTGAGCCTTTAGAACCTTTCATAGAAAGCTCAGCGGTAACCAGCATATTCATCAACTCGGCCAAGGAATTTTGAAGTTTATGCATGTGGTAATTCATGATGAATTGCCCATATGCATCAGTCAAGGATTGCAGAATAATATCGTTCTGCAGATCCAAGTCCAACTTCACACCGAGCTTCTCAAGCTCTTCCATGTCCTTGATCATTGTCAGACAGTGATCTTGGACTGACTGCCCATCACGCATCTTAGCCTTAAAAAGTCATTTTGTGACTTGATATTTGGCTGCGCGACTCTGTTCACCAAACATCTCCTGCAGGTGAGCCAACATTTGGCGAGCAGTCCCGATATCTTCATGTTGGCGCTGGAGCTCATCAGACATCGAGCCCAACATGTAGTATCTGGCCTTATTGTCTTCGTCAATCCATTTTTCCAGAGACGCTCTCTGTTCAGTGGATGGACGAGCTGGTAAGGTGGGAGGGTCCTGGTCCAAAACATGTGTTAACTTCTCTGAACCCAAAATAATTTTGTAGTTCCTGAGCCAATCTTTATAATTGGGTCCAGTCAGTCTATGTGTGTCTAGGATACGTGCCAGTGGGTTGGACGCAGACATTTTCCTGTAGAGAGTCAAAGATTCTAGTTAGATACTGTAATTTTGACTTGACCAATTTGTTTAGGGATTTTATTTTTAAACAAATTAGCTCCCACTATTTTCTCGGATCCCTACACTCCCTCTGTAGAGATGCGAAAATCTCCGCGATTGATGATTTCTAGTGGGTGGTGCGGTCTCACCAACTGACTCATCACCTCACCTAACAGTTATTGGTGATGGGTTAGCCAATGAGTGAACAACTCTTGTTCAATGATTCTCTAATCATGGTGCACCCAAACTTGGTCTCTAATTCATGAATCTCACCGTATCCGGAATATTGATCCACTCCTTAGTTAAGTCAGACCCACCATTTGCATAGACTGGGTTCCTAATTGGGTCTCTCACCGTATCCGGAAATATTGAGCCCAACTCATCCTCCAGCCCATAGCATCCAATGCCTAATAGACATGGTTGCGTCTTCCCGGTGCAACTGAGCCACTGTATCCAGCCGAGAACAATCAACCCCGGGAAGGGCCCGCACGTCTACAATGGTGGAAGACCTCGGACTTAATCTTTTCTTAGGGAGAATTGATTCAGGTCTCATTAAACTAGACTTGGCTTAGTCATAACAATTATGACTAACCTAGTGGCATGGGTCAGCTCGGATTATTGACCACCTCAGATCAGAACTGTGTCAACAGATATGGCCAGGTAAGTGAGACCGGTGGAAGGAATATGCCGTTAACTCGCACAAGAACGCATTCAGGTCGAGTAGCTTCCAATTAAAAACCAGTCGGTCGTCTATGCCAAACTTACCTTAGACACCAAATTGTTGAGTCAGAACCAATTGGGTTAGCCTACAATCCAGACTCTAACCTCTGAGCCTAATTAGGTCTTGCTTGATCGTGACTCGATCTTGACCCAGACTTAATCCTATTAGGCTGGTCAATTTAAGCATTGTTGATCCCATCTAACCAACTCTTGATTCGGTTTGATCAACCGCTTAGACCTAATTGAGCTACCCAAGCCCGAACCCAGTATTATGAATATGTCTTAGATCTGAAATTCTCAATTTTAGACCTAATTAATATTCCATAAACTTAATTCTTAATTAAGTTGGGTTCATAAACAAAATATGCACAATAAATCCTAGGGTTTCAGGATCTAGGGTTTTGCAGAAAGTAAGTTTTGGGTTTCTGATTAAGGACGAACACGCAGCACCCCTACACGTCATAAGAACACCCCATCGAATGGGAAGAGAGGGCCTTTAAACCCTTCTTCGTTCTTATGACCGGACGGCCAAGAGGAACGCCTTAATCAGGAACATGTAAATCTACAAAACAGTTATAGATCTATATCATATATCTCATATACAAATTTAGATCTAATCAAGGCATATTTTGCATACATCTCATGTATCAAATCATGCATGTTTTCAGATCTAAATTATCTCATAATAATCTAAAAAATTAGATTTAAATTGATCTAATCAAAATAAATTCTAATCTAGACAATTATGTAGAACTATTCTACAACTAGTCTAGACATGCATCTAATCATATCTCATATGATATTTAAAATTAAATAATTTTTATTTGCTGTTTATCAGATGTTATTATAACACTTATAATATCAGAAAATAGTAAATAAGAAGATCTAAAATATGATTTAATCAGATTAAATCAAAGACATGCAAAACTATTCTATAGAACTATTCTATTCTAGAACTAGTCATGCATATCTTCTTAATCTTAGATCCAAATCATTTAATTTTAATTTTTCTGATTTCAGATCTGATCACATCTCATGTGACATCTGAAATCACTTTATTTTCTAATTAAAATAAAATTAAAATCAGATCTAAACAATTTAGAACCATGGCTCTGATACCAGTTGAAGGGAAATCCTGATTTCCCGGTCCAGGTTCGTCCAGATCTGATCAGATCAAGAGATATATTTCAAAAATTTTTCTCTTGATCTCAATCAGATCTTGATATGTTTCAGATCTGATTCTTATTATTTTAATAAATAAAATAAAATAAGATAAATTAAATCAAATTTAATTTACCTGATTTGGGTAATCCTATTACCCTGTAGATGATCCTGATTGCAGCGGAAGGTTCTGGATCTAGCCACGCAAGCGCCTGGCCTCTACCGGTATCCACTCGGGTTGGATCTGGAGATCCTCTTCTTCTCTATCACACCTCCAAAAATCAGATCTGGATCTGATCTGGAGGATCTTCAAAACTCCTTTTGAAGATCTGCAGTCGTCCTTTTGCAGCAGCGCAGCCTTCTTGCTTTTGATCGCCTTTCTTTTGATCTGGAATCGCACCAACCTAAGTCCAAAACTCTTTTGGACGTGGAGAGCAGAAGGGGAGGAGAGAGACTTTAGGCATGGAGGAAGGAGGGGAGAGGCAGCCTTGGGGCGTGGGAAATCTCTATTGAATTGCATTAGAATCTGAGTTTGGGCGCAGGGTCTTATTTATAGACCTAAGCTTGTGATCCAACTCCTCTTCCTCTCAACCAATCACAACCCTTTGTGAAATCAGATCTAAATCTGATTGGTTGGAATAGAGACCCCTGGATTCCTCCTTAGAGGGCGCCTAAGACCAGTCAAACTGGATTCTTAGTAGAACTCTGATTGGAATCCAAAAGGGAGGTGGAGTCCTTGTCCAACAAGGACTCCTAAGGCGCCTCCAACTTGGGCTCACGCCACCCTTGGCGTGGCGTGCGCCTTCTCCTCCTTGCCAGGTTCTGGCAGGGGGACAGGCCCCCACCAGCTCTCCAATAGGTGCATGACATGTGGTCAAAAGTCAAAGTGGTCAATGGTCAACATTTGACCAGTCAAAGGTCAGACTTTTGACCAAAGTCAAAGAACAAGAAATGGCAGGTGACCAAAAATGGCAGGTAATGTCTTATAAAATAAGACAACCTATTCTGAACTTGGACAACCTCCAGTCAGACCATATGAAGGCCTCTGATTGAGCACAAACTCCTTTGGCTCAGTCAGGACAACTTATTTGTGATAGTAAAAGAAGAACGTTAGGTTCAATCGAGTGCTAGCACGATTTCCTTGAACCTAATTGAATCTCATTCAGATCAATTGAACTAGATCAGTTCAATTGATGATCACCAGATTCAAACCCTTGTTTGTGTGACCCAGTTAGGTTCAGTTCTGTATGGTAATGGGATATGTCATGATCTCTATCATAGACATCATCGAAACTCCTTTCGATGGATCAGAACTCTTCTGATTCGAACAGCTAGAATGATCGATCATCTAAATCATTCTAATTGCTCCCAAAATCCACCAGTGACACCTAGCAGTATATGGTGGCAACCCATCAGAGCTGAATGCGAACCTCTTGGTGCAGCTACCTGTGTGATTAAGTTCTTCTATCTTGAGCCCCGATCAGATTAGGGTTAAGGTAAACTCGTCAAACCCTAGTCTCTGTCATATGATGTAATCATTCGATTCGAGTCCAATGTGAAAATCTAAATAGAAACTCTTTCTATTATTTCACTCTGCCATGGCCATGGGCTTCAGGACTTGATTCTCATGATTATCATAGGGCTGCTCCTCTACCACCGAGGTAGATAGATCCCATCTTGATGCAATCCAGTTCCTACAATGAACATGCTATAGCCAACATACACCTCAGGGTTCCATATGGCTAGGAGACCGAGTAATGGTGTAGTCAAACTATAACACCCTCAAGGTGAACTGCCGATGCATCTCAGGTCAAAGAACCAGACACACTACTGCAGCATCGAGTCAGTCATTGACGAGAAGGTAGACTTCCTAATGACTACTCGAGGTGGTCACGCTCAGTGCCCTCGTTCTCTAACGAGTACCTGTACTCTCGCTCCGGTGTCTCCACACCGTAGACTCAAGACTCATCTACTAAAGAGAAGCGATCGTACACCAACCTTCCGGATCAATCACCATCCTCGTGATGATCCTATGGTCGGGAGCTGTTTATGAGTTAATAATGATTATTCATGTCTTAAATTTTCAACTCTTGAAAATATGAATTATCATTACCATTAACTCAAAGGATGTATCACAGACACTAAATACACAGGTGTGATAGAAAATAACCCATTTTATTAATTATAGTCAAAATTATAATTTGAACCTAAAGAAATATAACAACTCAGGCCCTACTTCATTCCTTCAGAAGGTTCTTCTTCCTACTTCAGGCTGGCCAGTTATGTGGGGCTGTCCCACTTTCAATGGCCATTAGAGTTGCAGTGGAAACACATTTCCTTCTCTGTGGCCTTCTTCTTCGGCTCGTCCTTCTTTTCCCTTTCTATTTTCTACTTCTTTGTAGACTTCTTCTTCTTTTCAAAAGATTTTTTCTTGGAAGAAGTCTGCTCCATAGCCAAAACTAAGTCCTTTGAACTCTTCAAAGTTTGCTCAGTAGTAATCCGCATATTTGTTGACTCAGTCAAGATGCACTGGAGCTTATTCATATGAATGTTCATAATGAACTACCTATACGAATCAATCAAGGACTGCAGGATCACATCAATCTGTAGTTCCTTAACCATCAAGACTCTGAGCTTCTCAAGCTCTTTAGGTCCGTGATCATTGGCAAGCAATAATCTTGGATCAACTACCCATCATGAATTTGCACCTTAAAAAGCTTTTTCAAGACTTGATAATGCACTGCGCAACTCTATTCACTGAACAACTCTTACAGGTGCACCAATATTTGGTGAGCAGTCCTAATGTCTTCATATTGAAACTGCAACTCATCTGATATTGAGCCTAATATGTAGCACCTAACTTTGTTATCATTGTCCGACCACTTTTCATGAGACACTCTCTGATCAACGGTCGGACGTGCTGGTATAGTGGGGTTGGTCCTTGTCCAACACATAGGTCAGCCATTTTGAACCTAAAATAATTTTGAAGTTCTTTAGCCAATCCATGTAAATCAGTCCGGTCAACTTGTGGGTATTTAGGATTCAAACTAGGAGTTTTTGAAGGAAAAAATCTATTTTTTGAGTCAGGTTCATTCAGATTTGATTGGATCAGAAGGAATATTTTAAAAATCCTAATCAGATATGAGACTCTTCAAATCTGATCTTATTGATCTAATAATAAAAATTAAAATTAAAATTAAATCTAATTTAATTATATCTTTATTTTGGGTAATCCAATTATTGTATGATGATCCCGATGTTTGTCTGAGATTCTGGATGTAGCCATGCAAGTGTCTGACCTATACCGATATCCACTCAAGCAGAATCTGAAGATCTTCTCCTTCTCAATCAATCATCTAAAAATTAGATCTAGATCAGATCTTGAAGATCTTCAAAACTTTTTTTGAAGAATAGTCATTGTCTCTTGTAGTAATGCTGCCTTCTTCCTTTCCTGACATCTTTCACTTGCCTGGATTGCACCTTGTTCGTGCCCAAAAGCCCTTGAGCATGAAGAGGAGAGAGAGGATCAGAGGGTGGCATGGAGAAGGAGGGAGAGGGGGTATGTGGCATGAGCTAAAGGTAGAAGAATTAAATTCTAAGCATAGATAGGGTTTATATAGACCCTGCTGTGCCATGCAGTGCCACATCATCCTAGCCAATCACAGCCCTTTGTGCAATCAGATCTAAATCTGATTGGTGGGATGATATAATCCAATCCAATTAGATGAGAGACCCTCAAAACCCTCCTACGGTGGTGCCAAGACTAGGTCAAGCAAGACTTCTTGGCACCTCACAGTTTAATCCCTTAAAGCAGCTTGGACTCCCATCTGTATGGGACTCCATCTTTTATCCTCATGGGATGCACACCTCCCTAGGTATGCACCCCCTTTTTATCTACTTTTTAGTAGGAGGACAAGTCCCTAGGTACTCAACTATGGGTGCATGACACATGGGCAGATGTCTAAGTGCCCAGGGTCAACATTTGATCAATGTCCAAAAATAAGATTTAGCAGATGACCGAAAATGGTAGGTGTTGTCTTAAATTTATCTCATAAATTAAGACAATCCCTTTCTAATCTGGACAAGCTTTAGTTAGACCAAGTAAAGGTTCTTGAGTGAGCCCAAACATATTCGGCTCAATCGAGACAACCTTTAATGATTGTTAAAGGAGAACATTAGGCTCAATCGTGTGCTAGCACGATTTTCTTGAACCTAATTGAATCTTATTCAAATCAATTGAACTAGATTAGTCCAATTGATGATATTCAGATCCAAACTACCTTATTTGTGTGACCCAGTTAGGTTCAGTTCTATATGGTAATGGGATATGTCATGATCTCTATCATCGACATCATCGAAACTCCTTTCGATGGATCAGAACTTTTCTGATTCAAACAACTAGTAATGATCGATCATCTAAATCATTCTAATTGCTCCCAAAATCCACCAGTGACACCTAGCAGTATATGGTGGCAACCCATCAGAGCTGAAAGTGAATCCTCTTGGTGCAGCTACCTATGTGATTAAGTTCTCTCTATCTTGAGCTCCCGATTGAGATTAGGGTTAAGGTGAACTCGTCAAACCCTAATTTTCATCATATGAATTAATCATTCGATTCAAGTCCAATGTGAAAACCCTAATAGAAACTCTTTCTATTATTTCACTCTGCCATGGCCATGGGCTTATGGACTTGATTCTCATGATCATCATAGGGCTGCTCCTCATCTACCGAGGTAGATAGATCTCCCTCTTGGTGCAATCCAATTCCTACAATGAACATGCTATAGCCAACATACACCTCAAGGATTTTGAATGGCTAGGAGACCGAGTTATGGTGTAGTCAAACTATAACACCCTCAAGGTGAACTATCAATGCACCTCAGGTCAAAGAACTAGACACACCACTGCAGCAGTTCGAGTCAGTCATCAATGACGAAAGGTAGACTTCCTTATGACTACTCGAGGTGGTCACGCTCAGTGCCCTCGTTCTCTAACAAGTACCAATACTCTCACTCTGGTATCTCTACACCATAGATTCAAGACTCATCTATCCAAAAGAAGCGATCGTACACCAACCTTCCGGATCAATCACCATCCTTATGATGATCCTATGGTTGGGAGCATTTTATGAGTTAATAATGAAAATTCATATCTTAAATTTTCAACTCTTGAAAATATGAACTATCATTACTATTTACTCAAGGGATATATCACGGACACTTTCAAATACACACTATGATAGAATATAATTTTTTTTATTTTTTATAGTTAAAATTATAATTTTGCCCTTAGAAGTGTATTACATGTGTTAGCCAATCTAGCTTCGAGGGCACATATATCTAACAATTTTTGTGCAGACATTTTTCTATAGAGAGTCAAAATTTTTAGTTAGACTTATAATTTGACTCAACTAATTTATCTAGAAGTTTTATTTTTAAATAAATTAGGCTTTCACTATTTTCTCGAATCCCTACACTCCCTTGATAGAGATGCAAAAATCTCCACGATCACTGATTTCTAATGGATGGTGCGGTCCCATCAACTGGCTCACCACCTCACCTAATAGTTATTGGTGATGGGTCAACCGATGAGTGGACAACTCTTATCCAATGTTTCTCTAAACATAATGCACCCAAACCTGGTCTCTAATTCATGAAGCTCACCGTGCTTGGAATATTGTTCCACTCCTTAGTTAAGTCAAACCCACCATTTGTATAAATTGGATTTCTGATTGGGTCCCTCACCGTATCCAAAATATTGAGTCCAATCCATCCTCCAACCCATATCATCCAATGCCTAATAGACATGGTTGCATATTTCTGGTGAAACTGAACCACTATATCCAGCCAAGAACAATCAACCCCAAGAAGGGCCCACACATCTACAATGATGGAGGACCTAGGACTTAATATTTTCTTAGGAAGATTTGATTTGGTCTCTTAGACTCAACTAGTCATAACATTTACGACTAACCTAATGGCATGGGTTAGCTCGAATTGTTAGCCACCTTAAACCAAAACTGGATCGACTCAATCGACCAGGTAAGTGAGATCAGTGGGAGGAATATGCCATTAACTCATCATGAATGCATTCAGATTGAGTAGCTTCCAATTAACGACCACTGGTCATACTTGCCATACTTACCTTAGACACCGACTTATCTGACCAGAACTGATCGGATTAGCTTGCAATCCAGACTCGAACCACGGAGCTAAATTAGGTCTTAACTTAATCGAACATATGTGACTGTGAGTCAACCTTGACCCAGATATAATCCTATTAGACTAGTCAAATCTAAGCACTCTTAATCTCGCCTAATGAACTCTTGATTTAGTTTGATCAACCGCTGACCTAATTGAGCTGCCCTCACCGAACCCATGATTTATGATGGTGCCTTAGATCTAAAAATTTATAATTTTTAGACATAATTAATTTTATAAACTTAATTCTTAATTAAGTTTAAGGGTTCAATAATAAAATATGTATCAAAAAATTCTAAAATTTCAGGATCTAGGATTTTGCAGAAAAATAAGTTTTCAATTTTTGATTAAGGACAAATGCACAGCACCCCAACACCCCATAAGAGCATCCCATCGAATGAAAAGAGAGGGCCTTTAAATCCTTCTTACTCTTATGATCGGACGGCCAAGGGGAATGCCTTAATCAGAAATATGAACTATACTATAAAACTGCTAGATCTAAAGCATATAACTATTACATGATTTTAGATCTAATCTATACATGTTTTGCATACATCTCATGTATCAAATTTAATATTTAAATTTATGTTTCAGATCTGATTACATCTGATGTAATATCGGAAAGTAAAATTTTAAATGATCTCATCATAAAAAATTTTAATCTAGACTACTCATGGCATAGATCTATGTAACTAGTCTAGATATGCATTGCATATGACGTACATATGAAAATTTTAAATGCATCTCATGCTTTCAGCTCTAATTATATCATATATAATATCTAAAATTTAACTAATCTAATCATATAATCTTCAAAAAATTAAATGAATATTTCATAAAATTTTTGATCTAGACTATGAGATTAAACTAGAGATCTAGTCTATACATATGCTGCCTATATCACATATATCAAAATTTTAAATTAGATCTTATATTTCAGATCTAATTACATCTAATGCAACATCTAAAACTTAAATGATTCAAATTATAAAAAAATTTAAATCAGATCTAATCCTAAAATATATTTAGAAAACTAATCATCATATAGAATAGCAGATCTAGACTAGAGCAAGCATTGTTTATGTCAAACATATATATATAAAACATGCAATTTTTGGTTTCAGATCTTATTACATATTATGTAACATCTGAAAATCAAATAATAAAATCATAAAAAATAATTTTAGATCAATCTGAAGATAGATCTAAAAGCAGCAACCTGGCTCTGATACTAGTTGAAGGAAAAATCAGATTTTTTTTACCGCAAGATGCATTTGATTGGATTAGATTTGCTGTGGAATAATTTTTAAAAATTTTCTATGGTCCAATCAAATTTGAGAGTTATCCAATCTAATTAGATTGATTTAAAATTAGAAATAAAATAAAAATAAAAATGATGCTTACAGTTATCACTTGATTGGATAAATTGTTTACCCATTGTGATGATCTGATGATGGATCCAAGATTCTGATTGAGCCGCGCACGTATCCGACTTCTAATGATATCTACTTGGATCAGATCTAGAAGTCTCTTCCTTTTGGATTTGATCGCTAAAGATCAGATCTGATGTCTTTCTATAGAACCTTCAAAAGAAACTTCGAAGGCTGCGCATTCATCTCACGAACACCATCGTCTCTTGCTGATCTTTGTGCCAATGGGACTTAACTTTGCTCGCAGGTTTTGCCCAACTCTTAGGCATAGAGAAGAGGGAGAGGATCAGATGAGGGAGGTGTAGAGATGAATATTTTTGTAGGACTTCATCGTAGAGAAATCGTGATACACAATAGCTTGCATAGGGCCCTATTTATAGACCTAGTCAAGAGTCCCTTTGCATATAACTTTGAATAGGTCAAAGTTTAACATGCAGAAAGACTCCTCCATGATCTCCATGCCCCACACCATATTTTTTCTATATTTTGTCATACAAAACTAAAAAATATGGCATAGAATAAAGGATAAGGTGAGTAGATGGCGCAAATTCTTATCTCCCTAGACATTTGAATCAAATTCAAATGCTTTGACCAGTCAAATCAAATTTGAATGGGTGCCTTCTCTTATATATTAGATGTGCATGCCATAAATGGGCATGCACTCACAAACTCCACATAAATTCCATATGGACATGCGCCCTTAGATAAATTCTACGAGGTGCACGTTATATCTCTTCTTTCTTACATACTGGGTCAACATTTGATCCTCGTACTATTCACATCTTATGGAAATAAAGCAAAATCTTTTCAAGTCCTATCTAATGGATTTATGTCAAATCCTAATCAGGTTAGAATATGTCTTGATCAGACCAGGACTCAGTCCAGTCAGATCAGGAAAAATTCATCTAGAATTTTTAGTAGATGCTTGTCCAAATTTCATCCCATGATTTTAGGACAAGCCCTAATATGGCAAAGACAACTCTTATCCTTTTTCCATCTTATGAAATTTAAGACAAGTCTTGATTAGGCCTAGACAAGATCCAGTCAAATCAAGATAAATTCCTATAGAGTTCTCGGATAAGCCTTGTCCAAATAGTTTCACAAATTAGCAGGTCTTGTCCTGTTTCCATCTGATGGATTAGGACAAGCCTAGATTAGGTTAGGTTAAGACTTTTCTGATCTAGATAAGTTTCAGTCAGACTAGGACAAACCTATACAAAACTCCTAGATGAGTAAAATCCAATTTAGCTCAGGCGAGACGATCTAGAAAGACTACATAAGGGGAATGTTAGGCTCAATCGTGTGCTAGCATGATTTTCTTGAACCTAATTGGATCTAATCTAAATCAATCAAACTGGATTAGCTCAATTGATGACATCCAAATCAAAATCTTTATTTGTGTGATCCAGTTAGATTGAGTTCTATATGGTAATGGGACATGTCATGATCTCCATCATCGACATCATTGAAATACCTTTTAATGGACCAAAACTCTTCCGATTTATCCAATTAGAATCATCAATCATCAAGATAATTCTAATTGATCTCAAAATCCATCAGTGATATCTAGCAGTATATGGTGGCAACCCATCAAAACTAAATAGCGAACCTCTTAGTGCAGCTATCTGTGTGATTGGGTTCTTATATCATGAGTCCTCAATAGGATTAGGATTAAGGTGAACTCATCAAACCAACACCCATCATATGAATGAATCATTCGATTCAAGTCTGATGTAAAATTCTAATAGAAACTTCTTTCTATTATTTCATAGTATCATGGCCATGGGTTTTAAACTTGATCTTATGATCATCATAGAACTACTCCAATACCGAGGTTAACAGATACCATCTCGGTGTGATCCCATTCCTACAATGAACATGCTATAGCCAACCTACATCTTAGGATTTCGAATGACTAGGAGATCGAGTTATGATGTAGTCAAACTATAACACCCTCAAGATGAACTATCGATACACCTCAGATCAAAGAATCAGACATATGCTGCAGTATCGAGCTAATCATCGATGAGAAGGTAGGCTTTCTTATGACTGCTCCAGATGGTCATGCTCAGTGCCCTCGTTCTCTAATGAGTTTCTATACTCTCGCTCTAGTATCTCCATACCATAGACTCAAGACTCATCTATTCTAAGAAAGCGATCATACACCAATCTTTTGAATCTATCACCATCCTCATGATGATCCTATGATTGGGAGTAATTTATGAGTAAATTATGATAATGCATGCCTTAAATTTTTAACTCTTGAGAATATGTGTTATCATACCTATTAACTCAATGGATGTATCATAGATACTTTAATACATAATATGATAAAATAAATTATTTTTTAATTAATTTTTAATTAAAATTATAAAAATACTCCTAGAAAGTATTTAACAAGTGTCAGCCAATCTGGCTTCTAGGGCACACATCTAATAGGTAGTTCATCATGAACTACCACACGCATAAACTTCAGAATACCTTGGCTGAACTCATGAACATGCTGGTTACTGCTGAGCTTTCTTTGAAAGGTTCTAAAGGCTAAGTACTTACTGTGGAGCAAATTTCCTCCAAGAGAAAGTCTTTTGAAAAGAAAAAGAAGTCTATGAGGAATCAGAAGATGGAAGATGGAAAGAAGAAGAAAGTAGAGCTGAAGAAGAAGTTCACCGACAAAGAGAAATATTTTCATTGCAACACTGACGGCCATTGGAAGCAAAACTTCCCTTTGTACCTGACCAGACTGACGAACAAAAAGAAGGTAGGTACTTCTAGAGGTATTCTTGTTATAGAATCTAATCTTACTATTTCTTCTGCATCTAGTTGGATACTTGACTCTGGTTCTAGTGCTTACTTGTGCACTTCTATGCAGGGTCTTAAGGATAGCAGGAGGCTAAGGGGTGGTGAGATAATCCTATGCATCGAGAATGGAGCAAGAGTTACTATTGTAGCGATGGGAACCTTTCCTCTGCGATTATCGTCTAGAGTAGATCTAGTTCTTAAAGACTATTTTTATGTGCCTGCAACAAGCAAAAATTTGATTTTTATTTCATGTTTAGCATAAGAAGGCTACGTAGTTAGTTTTCTTAATGACCATTATAATATTCTTTATGAAAGAAATAAAATTGCAAGTGGTTTTCTTATAAATAGTCTCTATCAATTACATATTGATGTTTTTATTTTTAATATCGAGCAAAATATGAATGCCATAGGATCAAAGCGACCTAGAGATAGTCTAAATAATAGATATTTTTGGCACCTTAAGCTATGTCATATAGCTGAAGATAGGATTAATAAATTGAAGAAATTTGGGCTATTGAGTCTATTGACTTTCGAGTCATATCAGACTTATGAATCATGCAGGACAAAATGACCAAGCTTTATTTTGTAGGACATGGGGCGAGGGACATTGATCTACTTACCCTAATACATGCTGATGTATGTAGCCCATTTGATGTACCAACTAGGGACAATTATGTCTACTTCATCATCTGTACCGATGATTTATCTTGATACAGATATGTGTATTTGATGCGACACAAGTTTGAAGCTTTTGAAAAGTTTAAGAAATTTGGACTCAAAGTAGAAAAGCAAATAGAAAAATTCATTAAGATTCTTTGATCAGATCGAGTAAGCGAATACCTTAGCCGAAAATTTCTAGACTCTCTTAAGGACAAAGGCATAGTCTATAAATGTACCCTATCTAGAATGCCTCAACTCAATGGAGTTTTAGAATAGAGAAACCATATCCTATTAGATATGGTTCAATCCATGATGAGTTTCATGGACCTTTTTGAGTTTCTTTAGGAACATAGTCTGATGACTGCTACATATTTACTGAATAGGGTTTCCTCTAAGGCTGTTCCTACCACACCGTATGAGATATGGCATGGTAAGAAACTAAGTCTGACATCTCAGAATTTAAAATTGTCTGTCCCATATCAAGAGATAGCAGACAGACAAATTAGAGTCTAGATCCTTTAGAGCTCGATTTATTTGATATCCTAAAGAGTCATTAGGATATTATTTCTATCTCTCAGAAGATGACAATGTGATTGTGAGTCGACATGCTGTCTTTCTTGAAAAATAGTTTATTCAAGATGGTGGCATTGAAAGATAGACTAGACTTGAGGAGAAAGTCTCTGATTAGAAACGAGCTAAGAAACCTATGGAACCCAATCAGATTGAGCAAACCCAGACACTACCTCCTCCACACATAGATCAAGTAGATTTTTCCATCCTCTTGAAAGATACTTAGGTACTATATCAGAAGATGAAGAAAAAATATTCCTCATAGAAAATGGGTTTTATGGTGATGATCCCAAAACTTATGATGAGATGATATCAGATATTGACTCTGAGAAATGGTTAGAGGCAATGAGGTTAGAGATTGACTCAATGCATTCAAACCAAGTCTAGACCTTGGTAGATCCATCTGAAGGTATAGTATCTATTGGATATAAATAAATCTTCAAAAGAAAGATTGGTGCTGATAGGAATGTAGAGACATTCAAAGTAAGGCTCATAGCGAAAGGGTATAGTCAGTGCGAAGGCATTAACTATCAGGATTCTTTTTTGCCAATAGCCATGCTCAAATCCATCCACATATTGCTTGCTGTTGCAGCCTATTTTGATTATGAAATATGGTAGATGGATATGAAAATGACATTCTTAAATGGATATCTTAAGAAAGATATCTACATGGAATAGTCACTAGGTTTCACATCCAGTGATAATGATCATAAGGTATGCAAGCTACAAAGGTCCATATATGAACTTAAACAAGCATCTCGGAGCTGGAATGCTCATTTCAATTATGTAATCAAATCATTTGGATTCATCAAGAACGAGAAGAAGTCCTATATTTTCAAAAAGATCAGTGAGAGTGCTGTTGTCTTTCTCGTATATCGTGGATGACATCCTTCTAATTGGAAATGATATTCCCATGTTGACTAAAGTCAAAATATGGTTGTCTAAGGAGTTCTCTTTGAAAGATCTAGGAGAGGCATCCTTTATTTTAGGAATTAAGATCTATAGGGATAGACCGAATAGGATACTGGGTCTCTCACAGAAAATGTACATAGAGGAGGTGATAAAAATGTTTAGCATAGAAAACTCTAAGAGGGGATTAGTACCCTTCAGACATGGCATTCATCTCTCCAAGAAGATGTGCCCTAGCACACCTGAGGAGATTGAACGCATGAGCAAGATCCCTTTTGCTTCAGCAATAGGGAGCCTCATGTCCACCATGCTATGTACACAATCTGATATTTCCCATGCTGTGAGTATCACGAGCAGGAATCAATCAAATACAAGTGAGGAGCACTGAACTTCTGTAAAATATATCCTTAAGTATTTGAGAAGAACTAAGGATATATTTCTAGTCTTTGGTAATAGAGAACTCTAGATCTAGGTGTATACAAACTTAGATTTTATGTCCAATATAGATGATCAAAAGTCGATATCTAGAAGTCTGTTTATTTATAATAACGAAGCTGTTAGTTGGAAGAGTTTCAAGTAGATGGTGATAGCAGACTCCACCATGGAAGCAGAGTACATCGATGCATCAGAAGCTGCAAAGGAGGCATTCTGGTATAAGAAGTTCGCCGCAGAGCTTGGAGTGATGCTATTAGATGCCATCCCTCTATACTACGACAACAATGGTGCCATAGCCCTAGCTATGGAGCTGAGGTCTCACTAAAAATCCAAGCACATCGAGCGGCAATACCACCTCATTCGTGGTTACCTCGAGAAGGGATATATCGAGGTTAAGAGAGTCAACACTATAAATAATGTAGCTAATACATTGACAAAGCCATTAAGCCAGCAGAAGATCGAAGCGCATCATGAGAAGATGGGACTTAGATTTGTAGCCAATTATTTTTAGGTCATATGGGAGTTTGTTAGATGTGTGCCCTAGAAGCCAGATTGGCTGACACTTGTAATACACTTCTAAGAATAATTTTATAATTTTGACTATAAATTAATAAATGAGTTATTTTCTATCATAATGTGTATTTAAAGTGTCTATGATACATCCTTTGAGTTAATGGTAATGACAATTCATATTTTTAAGAGTTGAAAATTTAAGACATGAATTTTCATAATTAACTCATAAACTACTCCCGACCGTAGGATCATCACGAGGATCATGATTGATCTAGAAGGTTGGTATATGATCACTTTCTTTGGATAGATGTGTCTTGAATCTTTGGTGTGAAGACACTAGAATGAGAGTATAGATACTCGTTAGAGAATGAGGGCATTGAGCGTGACCACCTTGAGCAGTCATAAGAAATTCTACCATCTCATCGATGACTGACTCAATGCTGCAGTGGTGTGTCTGATTCTTTGATCTAAGGTGCATCGATAGTTCACCTTGAAGATGTTATAGTTTGACTATACCATAACTCGATCTCCTAGCCATTCGGAATTCTGAGGTGTATGTTGGTTATAGCATGTTCATTGTAGGAAGGATTGCACCAATAGAAGATCTATCTATCTCGGTAGATTAGGAGTAGCCCCATGATAATCATGAGATTGAGTCCTTAAGCCTATGGCCATGGCAATGTGAATATGATAGAAAGAATTTTTTTTAGGGTTTCACATCAGACTCGAATCGAATGATTAATTCATATGATGGATATTGGGTTTGACGAGTTCACCTTAACATTAATGCAGTCGGGGCTCAAGATAGAAGAACCCAATCACATAGGTAGCTGCACCGAGAGGTTTGCTTTTAGTTCTGATAGGTTGCCACCATATATTGCTAGGTGTCACTAATGGATTTTGGAAGCAACTAGAATGATTTAGATGATCGATAATTCTAATTGTATGAATCAAAAAAGTTCTAGTCCATCGAAAGATATTTTGATGATATCGATGATAGAGATTGTGAAATGTATCATTATCATATGGAACTGAACCTAACTAGATCACACAAATAAGGGTTTGGATCTAGATGTCATCAATTGGACTAATTCTATTCAATTGATTTGAATTAGATCCAATTAGGTTCAAAGAAATCATGCTAGTACATGATTGAGCCTAACATTCTTCTTCAGTAATCATTTTGTTTTATCTCAACTGAGCCAAATTTATTTGGGCTCACTTAGGAACCTTATCTTAGTCTGATTGAAGCTTGTCTAGATTAAAAATGGGTAATCTTAATTCATTAGATGGATTTAAGACAATGCCTGCCAATTTCTATCACCTGCTAATTCCTATTTCTAGACATAGGTCAATAGTTGACCCCAGACACATGGACATAGGGCCATGTGTCATGCACCTATAGGAGAGCACCTGGGGCTCTTATCCCCCTACTAAAAGAGGTAAGTGAGAGGATGCATGCCACCCTAGGCATGCACCCCATATGGATAAGGGATGGAGTCCCATACAGATGGGACTCCAAGGTTTCATGATGGATTTAAATACCTAGGCTCCAAATACTCTTGCTTTATCTAGTCTTGGCACCAACTATGTGGATTTTGAGGGACTCTTATCTGATTAGATCAGAGGACATCATCCCACCAATCAGATTTAGATCTAATTGAATGAAGGCCTCTGATTCACCGGGATAATGTGGCACTACATGGCGCAGCAGGATCTATTTAAATCATATCTATGCCTAGGGTTCTTATGCCTTTTCTTTTCATCATGCTGCAAGGCTGCCCTCCTCTCTTCCACACCTCCCTCTGATCCTCTCTCTCTCCTCTCGATGCCCAAGGAGTTGGGCATAGGTTCAAGTACCATCAAAGGAAGAAAGGCACCCAGATCAGGAAGAATGTAGCACTGTTGAAAGAGACGATCGTTGCTTCTTCCAAAAAAGTATTGAAGAACTTCAAGATTAGATCTAGATCTAATTTTTGAAGAAATAATTTAGAAGGAGAAGCCCTCCTGATCCAATCTGAGTGGACATCGGTAGAGATCAAGTGCATACGTGGCTCCTTCTAGAACCTTAGGATCAATTAAATTTTATTTTTATTTTAATATTAGATCGTTAGGATCAGATCTGAGATATGTCAAATCTAATTAATATTATAGAAATTTTTTTTTGAAATATTCCTTCAAATCCAATCAGATCTAAACAATCTTGTGTAAGGAAAACAGGATTTCTCCTTCAATATCCTAGTAAACTCATTTACATCCAAAGCACAATATAACACATTCATTGCTTTGGCATTAAGTTATGCTTCTCTTTCTTCATGTTCATCCTAATCCTTTTTGAGCTTTGGAATGGACATGCCATCAATTATGATTGTGGGTGTATATGGGTTTTTTACTATAACATTCCACATGACATAGTCTTGTGCTTGAATAAATATCCTCATTTTTGCTTTCCAATAGGTATAATTATTTCCGTTGAAAAGCAGTGGTCTATTGGTTGATTACCATTCAACCAATAAATTTTCAATTAGATTTGCCATTAAATCTTTGGCTCTCTGACCATTAGGTCAACAACTAATATAAGAGCACCCGCTCTGATACCACTTATTGCCCAAGGATGGTCACCCAAGAGGAAGGTGAATTGAATAATTAAAAATTTAAACTCTAATTAAACTAAATTTTAATGTAGTGTTCTTGGTGAAGTAATATGAAACATAAATATAGAATGAGAGAAATCTAAATAATACAATAACAAGCATAAGAGACCAAACTTTTGCAGTGGTTCGGTGCCAAACTCGGCACCTACGTCCACTCCTCAAGTAAACCACTTGCAAGTTCAACTATAATCACTCAATTGATTATAGTTTGATTATTTTTTTTAGACTCACAATCTAATCTAGTTGATTTTGACCTAGGCTCACCAACTACAACCTTTACAATAATTTTCTTTTCGGGCTAACAATCAATCCTGATTGATTTTGTCCTAGGCTCACCAATCAAATCTTTATAATGTTCAACTCTAGGCTTAGACCAACCCCAAGTTTCTCACCTTAAGAAACTTGTAAACAAATAAGATACAATGATTAAAGAAGTTTAGAAAGAAAAACTCAATGAAGCCCAAAAGAAGAGTTTGTCAATGAAAGGCTTGTTTGCTTTGCTTTTCTTCTTGATTGCTTGAAAGAAATTGATGAAGCTCTTCAATGCTTGTATCTTGACTACTCTCAGCTCTAGGATGATTGGAAGGATAAGAAATATTTAGAAGAATAGATCCTTCACTTCACTTAATAGCACTCTCAATGAATAAACTTGGTGTAGGCTTGAATGCTCTTGAATGTGGGTTCCAAAAAATTTTTTGAAGTTGATAAATATTCCTTATATATTTCAAGGCTTTTCTGCTACTCAAAAATACCTGAGGGGTCTCCATTCAATGTCCTAGCTATTGGGCACAAAAATCTAGCTGTTGAAAAAAAGTTGGGTCTTAAAAAGTGTAGTTCTGGGAAAAACTAGCTATTATAGTGACTTAGTCGACTAACCTTCTTGACTTAGTCGACTAAGTTCCCTGGATTCTTAACTTCAACCTTTTTTGCACTTTGTATCTTCTGAGGCATAGTTGACTAACTTCTCAGACTTAGTCGACTAAGTTCTCTGGGTTCAAAACATTCATTTTTCTATAATTTCTGCTTTTGCTATTCTCTGATACATAGTCGACTAACTCTCATAACTTAGTCGACTAAAATGTGTGCCAAGCGTGCCATTTGATTTTTAACAGTCTTTCTTTTCAATTTCTTTTATAGGCTAATCTTGCTTCCTAAACTTGATTTATATCTCATTAATTATTCTTTTTAGGATGTATCAAGTCTTGATATCTTTCATGAGCATCTTGATTGATGATGCTCCATTTGATTGATGAAAGTCACTTAGAGCATTGTCAATGCTTGGAATATAAACTACACATCCTCAAAAACAATATTAGCAACTTAACAAATTATACTCAAATGTTTTTATCATCATCAAAATTAGTCCATGGGTCAATAATTATTAATGAACCTAGAATACTAACAGTGTAAGATTTTGGTTGGTGCTCCCCTGAAAACTAACTAGGTTTGTTTATGAGTCTGGAAAAACAAATACACTATAATAAAGGATGGATTATAGTAAAAATCCCAAGAATAGCTTGGAGAGTGGACGTAGGTGGGGGTTGCACCAAACCACTATAAATTGTAATGTATTTGTGTTATGCTTCTTTTTCTATCCCTTTGCATGCTTTTAATTCTTGCTTTACTTTTATACTTTGATTTTATTATATTAATTATGTTGTTACACCTTTGCTTACATTCTACAATCACTATTGATAGCACAAATTGAAGCACATATTATTTAGAAAGTAAATTTGGTTGAAATTTTTAGAAAGCTGATTTTTGGGCACCTAAGAATGAGACATCATTTAGTCAAATTGAGAGGTCTCGAAGTTGGGCGAGACATCTCAAGACAATCTGAGAGATCTCGAAACATGATGACAGCTTTTCAATGGATAGTTCCAGACTTTCTTTTTTCATCTCCAAAGGCTAGTTCTTACCTCCAATGCTCAGATTCAAGCTTTTTATGGACTCTAATCATTTCAAGTGTGGTGGTAATGGTCCAGATATAAAAGAGAAGAAGCAATACCCTTTCAACAAGAAGAAAACGAGAGAAAAGTAAGAATGCCCAGTTTTTCAATGAGCAAATCTTCTCAATTAAAGCTCTCTCAAGCATTAAAGCATCCTCAAGTGCAATCACTCCGAGCAATTAAGGAGGCAACTAACAAACTACATCAATAATATTTCAGCACAATTTAAGGAGCATTTAATGCTGTAAAAATTTCTTTTTCCTCTTCGTGTGCTAGATTTCAGCAAGGACTAAAACTAGGGGTTTGGACTTTTACTTTTCATTTGTTAGTTTGTATTGTCATAACTGAGGATTGTAAAGGTTGTGGTTGGTGAAACTAAGGAAAATCCAAACGGGTTTTGTGATTGTGAGCTTAGAAAAATTATCCAACTGTAACCCTGAGGGATTATAATAAAATTTTTAAGAGTTTTGCTTAGAGAGTGGACGTAGATACTGTGAGTGCACCAAACCACTATAAAAATTTCTTGTTTGTGTGTGTGTGCTTCTCTCATACTTCTCATTGCTCTCATAACATACTCAACTAGCATTCAAATAGTTTATTTCTTTACATACTTGCTTTAAATTTTAAAAACCCAATTTATCCCCCCCCTAATGGGTTGTCTAGCTGGGCAACAAGCAGAGTATAGGTCGATGTTTGTGGAGAAATCTAAGAGTTGATCACTTTAAAACACTTTCTGGATTGCATTCTATTCTTCTAGCCATTAAATATTGACCAAATGATCTCAAAACTCCCCAAAAAAACACCATTTAAAAGCCCAGATATGATTAGATTTGATGATGGCCATTGGGTCGAGCAATCGGGTGAAATAGGACCATTAGATCGTGCCAAAACTCACTCCCAAGTCCTTTTAATCAGAATGAACATTGACTGTTGGATCACGTAGATGGAAGAAATCTAGCCATTAAATCAAAGCTCGGAGCATTACAGCCATTGGATTGCGCAACAGTTATAGTTGGACTCCTAATCAAAATAGGAAATTATTTTAACCATTGGATCTAGACTGCAAGCGAGCTAGACCATTGGATCATTCCTTTACTATGCTAGTGGACTATGCTGAACCAGGCTCTATGAAGATCAAAGCTAATCGCCACATGCCATGCTACTTAAAATTACCTTTTTTATCCTGTGCACCGCATATTTCCACTGTAGACTTGTTAAGGGTCCATAATGGACTGAATATTGCTACGGTCCATCATGGACCATGTAGTTTTTAGCGCCAGCCTGACGTTAGGCCTAAGGGGGAGCAAGGCTGGAGATGGGCACTGGCAGGCTCTAGGCTAGTGGGCTCGCCTGGCATGAGTTGGGCTGCTTTGGCTAGCGGGGGCCCTGGGCTGCACTTAATCAATTGGACCTGGCTGAATTAAGGTGAGCCGGTTAGTTTGAATTGGTTTTTTTAATTTATTTTTATTTTTTTTAAAAATTCAATGCGGATCCTATCTAAATCCGATTCAGTTCAAATTTGCTTCATTTTGACCAGAAGAATATGCTTTTCTTATCTATTTTAAATTTTCCTAAAAAAGGTAAACAAAAGTATTAATTTATAAAAATAATGTTAAATTAATTTATAAATTAATGCTTCTATCAGTGAATTTATGATACTTACCAGCAACTTCGGGCAAGCAATGACAAGGTAGCTTGGCTCAAAAAATAGCTTGCAGACAATGCTCGAGTTGGTTCAAGTAAAGATTTGAGCAAACTTACCTCAGTGAAGAATAGCCTTGCGAATCTCACTGAAGTCTATGACAAAAATAAAGCTAAGCTCTTTTAGTTGAAAATTCAAATGACATATCAAGTGAACATCATGAAGGATGCTGAGGCTAAATCTGCCACTCTTCGAAAGAGATTAAGAGAGGCAGAGGAAGATGCCAGAAGAGCTCAAAAGTTGCTCAGTGAGAGTTTGACAGCAAGAAAGAAGCTTGAAGATCAAGTGAATGATCTAAAACAGTCTCTAGTCATGGCTGGGGCCAACAGTCCAAAGTCCGAGTTGGCCTTTATTTTCTTCCTTTCTATTTTTATAATTGGTCTTGATAACCTTTGTAATGACTTTCACTTAATGAAATGATTTTTCTTTGCATCATCTTTCTTTCTTATGTCCCTATTTGATATTCACTGAACTCTTAATTATCATCTTGTGTCCAAAGTAGACTTTGTTTTAGAACAATAATTTTTGCCCAACCTTTTGTAAGTCTGTCCCCCTTGTTTATGAACCAAGGTTTTATGAACTTACTTAAGAATAGATTTATCCTCCCATTTAAGAATTGAAGGTCTTCACATTCCTCGCAAAGATCTTCATGCTCGTTAAGATGAGGTTCTCCTCTTGTTCCTAACATGATCATTGGGACACACAAAGACCATTGAGAGGATCTCTTTCCATTGGATCGTTGAAAGAGCCTCTTCCTAAGGGCACAAAAAATCTTCACCCTTGTTAGGATGAGGTTCTCCTTCTATTCCTCATGAGGTTATTGGGGTACAAAAGGACCATTAAGAGGGCCTCTCCCTATTGGGACGTTGAAAGGGCCTCTTCCTAGGGGTACAAAAGGGCCATTGCAGGAGCCTCTCCCCTGAGGCACAAATGGTCTATACCTTTATTTGGACAAGATTCTCCTCCTACTCCTAATATAATTATTGGAGCACAAAAGGACCATTAAGAGGGCCTCTCCCTATTGGACAATCGAAAGGGCCTCTCCCTAGGGGCACAAAAGGATGTTGCAAGGATCTCTTCCCTGAGGCACAAATGGTCTTCACCCTTATTAGGATGCGGTTCTCCTTCTATTTCTAACAAGATTATTGGGATATAAAAGGCCCATTGAGAGGGCATCTCTTCATTGGGCCATTGAAAGGGCCTCTCCCTAGGGGCATAAAAGGGCCAGAAATGATCTTCATCCTTGTTAGGATGAGGTTCTTTTTCTATTCTTAATGAGATTATTAGGGCACAAAAGGGTCATTGAGAGGCCCTCTCCTCATTAGACCATCAAAAGGGCCTCTTCCTAGGGGCACAAAAGGGCCGTTGTAGGAGCCTCTCCATTGGGGCATAAATAAACTTCATCATCATTAGGATGAGGTTCTTCTTCTATTCTTAAAAAGATTATTGGAGTATAAAAAACACCATTGAGAGGACCTTTTCCCGTTGGGCTATTGAAAGGACCTCTCCCTAGGGACACTAAAAGGCTATTGTAGGGGCCTCCCCCCAATGGCATAAGTAATCTTCACCCTCGTTAAGATGAGGTTCTCTTTCTATTTCTAACGAGGTTAACCTTCTATTTAAGAATCGAAGGCCTTTAGCTTTATTTAAGAATGAAGTTCAGCTTAATCATTTCCTGCCATAATTCAATTTGCATAAAAAATAGGAATATTAAAATAGAAAACTTTTATTGAAATATGACTATTGATAGTAAATTTGCAGCTTTTCAAAATTTTAAGGTCGGGATAGTGTAGCTCATCCTTGCTCCTTTATGCGATAGATCCCTAGTCAAATGATTTTCTCAACTTCAAAAGGGCCCTTCCAATTTGGAGCAAGCTGGCTTTGATTCTACGGTTGAGAAACCTCTCCTCGACGTAGCACCAAATCTTTGATTTTGAACATCTTACTCTTGACCTTAGTGTTGTGATACTGAGCTAGTCTCTATCTATAGGCTACCATCTGAACTTAAGCTTTCTTCCATTTCTTTTCCAATACATCAAGATTTGCCCTAACATCCTATAAATTATTTTGTTCAACAGATATGAAATGTTGAGAAATATTTAAATCTTCATAGAATTCAGCAAACTTCACCCCTATGAACTGGCACCCATTGTCAGTAATTAATGTCTAAGGTAGGCCAAACCTTCATATTATAGACATTCAAATAAAGTTCTGAACTTTTGCTTCAATGTTCTTTGCCAATGGTTTGGCTTCAACCCACTTAGTTAAATAATCCACTACTACCAAGAGAAACTTTCGCTATCCGGATGCCATGAAAAATGATCTGAGTATATCCATCCCCGATTATGCGAATGGCCAAGGAGCATTTAAGGATGTGAGTAGAGTAGATGGCTGCCTCTGAATATTGGCATTTCTTCGACACTGATCACACTTCCTTAGTTAACGGCGTCTTGCTGCATGGTCGGCCAATAATATCTTTGCCAATGTAGCTTGTAAGATAAAGATCTAGCTTCGAGATGATTTCCACATACTCCTTTATGAACTTTTCTTAGGGCATAGTTCGCCTCAGATGGTCGAAGGCATTTGAGGAGTAGCAAGGAATAAGACCTCTTATATAGTTTATTTTCATATAAGATGTAGTGGAAGGCCTGGTTTCTCAGTTTCTAAGCTTCTTTGGGGTCTCTTGGAAGGATGCCCATTTTAACCTGATCCGATCAGATCTAAGAGTTCTCAAATTAGATTAGATAGATTTAAAACATAAAAATATAAAAATAAAATTTTGTGATATCATATATCACCTAATCAGGTAATGGTTCACCTGCAGTGATGATCTGATGCTTTCTGAGGTTCTGACTTGAGTTGCATACATGCCCAGCCTCTACTAAAGAAAAAACTAGATTTTTTTGCTACAGGATCAATATGATTGGATAAAATTTACAGTAAAATATTTTAAAACATTTTCTACAATCTGATCAGATTTGAGAGTTCTTAGATCTAATTATATTGATCTAAAAATAGAAGCAAAATAAAAACAAAAATGATGAAAGCAATTATCACCTGATCAATTAAACTGTTTACCCGCTGTGATGATCGGACTACTGATCTGAGGTTCTGATTGAGCCACATAGATACCCAGAATCTACCAATATCTACTCGAGTCAGATTTGGAAGTCTCTTCCATCTGGATCTAATCTTTGAACATCAAATATAGAATCAACTTGATGCACCTTTGTTCTAATCTAAGGTAGCAGCACGTCCATCTCTCGATTAGGGTTTTCTAGACTCGATCTTCGTAATAGCAGTCATCAATGCTTGAAGGCTGGATCGCCCAAATCTTTGGGTGTGGAGAAGAGGGAGAGGATCAGGAAGAGGGCATGGGAGATGGGGGAGAGACAGCATCTAGGTGTGGGTTAACATCAATGCCAATCTCTTTGGCACAGGGTCTATTTATAAACCAAACCCCAAAGTACCTTTGCAAATGACTTTGAATAGGTCAAAGCCAACATGCAGAAAGACTCTCCATAATTTTCTATGCCATATATCTGAAATATTTATCATTTTGTCATACAAAATGAGTGGATTTGATGCTAAAGAAGTTTAGATAAAATAATGTAGGTGCAGATAATATCTCTCCCAGAGTTTGAATGGTTTCAAACTCTTTGACCCATTCAAACTTCATTTAAATGGGTAACTATCCATGCCTATCCACATGCCCCTTCCTTGTACAAGCCTCTAGGGCACTCTCTGCTCACATAACATCCTAGGGGCACCCATCCAAGAGAAAACTCCAAGGGTGCGTGCCACCTCTTTCTTTCTTGCAAAGATAGGTCAATGTTTAACCCTTGTCTATTTCCATCTTATGGGATTTAAGACAAACCATTTTCAAGTCCCATCTAATAGAATTAGGACAAGTCCTAATCAAGTTAGAACAAGCCTTGATCAGGCTAGGACTAGGTCCAGTTAGATCAAGATAAATCCATACAGGGTTACTTGGAGAGCCTTGTCCAAATTTCATCTCATGATTTTAGGATAAGCACTAATCTGGTTAAGACAATGCTTGTCCTATTCTCATCTTATGTGATTTAGGACAAACCATAATTAGGCCAGGACAAGGTCTAATCAGATCAAGACAAATCCCTATAGAGTTCTCGAGAGAGACTTATCCAAATTTCATCTAATGATTTTGGGACAAGCCCTGATCTCATTAGGATAAACCTTGTTTTGATGAGGACAAGCCCGTTTTAATTCAGACAAGCTCTAGTAAGACAAGGACAAGCCCATACAAGGCTCCTGGGTGAGCCAAATCCAATTTGACTTAGTCAAGATGAACCAGAAAGACTATAAAAGAAGAATGTTAGGCTCAATCATGTGCTAGCATGATCTTCTTGAACCTAATTGGATTTAATCCAAATCAATTGAACTAGATTAGCCCAATTGATGATATCTAGACCTAAATCCTTGTTTGTGTTACCCAATTAGATTCAGTTCTGTATGATAATGGAACATGTCACGATCTCTATCATCAACTTTATCGAAACATCTTTCGATGGACCAGAACTCTTTCGATTCATCCATTTAGAATCATCGATCATCTAGATAATTTTAATTGATCTTAAAATCCACCAGTAACACCTAGCAGTATATGGTGGCAACTCATCAGAATTGAATATGAACCTCTCGATGCAGCTACCTGTGTGATTGGATTCTTCTATCATGAGTCCTGACAAGATCAAGGTCATGATGAACTCATCAGACCTAAGACCCATCATATGAATAAATTATTTGATTTGTGTTCGATGTCAAACCCTAATAAAAACTTTATTCTATTATTGCACACTACTATGGCCATAGGTTTTAGGACTCAATCTCATGATCATCATAGGACCACTCCTTTACCGAGGTTGATAGATTACTTCTTGGTGCGATCTAGTTCCTATAATGAACATGCTATAGCTAACATACACCTCAGAATTGCAAATGGCTAAGAGACCGTGTTATGGTGTAGTCAAACTATAACACCCTCATGATGAACTACCGATGCACCACAAGTCAAAGAACTAGACACACGCTGCAGCATCAAGCTAGTCATTGATAAGAATGTAAACTCCCTTATGACTGCTCGAGGTGGTCATGCTCAGTGCCATCGTTCTCAATGAGGACCTATACTCTCATTTTGGTATCTCCACACCATAGACTCAAGACTCATCTATTCTAGAAAAGTGATCGTATATCGATCTTCTAGATCAATCACCATCCTCATGATGATTCTACGATCAAGAGTAATTTATGAGTTAATTATGATAACACATGCTTTATATTTTCAACTCTTGAGAATATGTGTTGTCATGCCTATTAATTCAAAGGATATGTCATAGATACTTTAAATACATAATATGATAGAATAATTAATTTATTTATTAATTTTAAATTAAAATTATAAAAATAGCTCTACAAAGTATTTTATAAATGTCAACCAATCTGGCTTCTAGGGCACCCATCTAACAAACTCCTACTTGACCTAAAATTAATTGGCTACAAATCTAAGTCCTATTTTCTCAAGGTGGGCTTTAATCTTCTACTGGCTTAAAGGCTTTGTTAGTGGGTCAACCACTTTGTCTACGATGTCAACTCTTTTAACCTTGATGTATCTTTTTCGAGGTGATCATGGATATGGTGGGAATTACTATCACTATCTGCTTGAAACTCTTCCATCTTACAGCACCACCATTGCACACAAATAGACTCCCAGATGTCGACTTTCGATCATCTATATCAAGTATAAAACTAAGTCCATAAACCTCTGGACCTGGAGTTCTCCATGCTAAACCTCTTCAGCACCTCCTTTATGTCCATATTCTATGAGAGACCCAGCATCCTCATCAGTCATCCTCATCGATCTATCCCTATAGACCTTAATTTCCAAAATGAGGGATGCTTCTTTTAGGTCTTTCATAGAAAACTCTTTAGATAACCATACTTAGATCGAGGTCAACATCAGAATATCATTCTAGATCAGATGGATGTAATCCACGTATAATACGAAAAAGATAACAGTGCTCCCACTGACCAATTTGAATACATAGAGCTCTTCTTCATTATCAGTGAAACCAAACAATTTGATTACATCATTGAAATGACCATTCCAACTTTAAGTTGCCTGTTTTAGTCCATAAATGGATCTTTGCAGCTTACAAACCTTGTGATCACCATCACTAGTCGTGAAACCAAGTGGCTATTCCATATAAATATCTTTTTCAAGATATCCATTTAAGAATTTTGTTTTCACCTCCATCTGCCAAATTTCATAATCGAAATAGGCTACAATAGCAAGCAATTATATGGATGGACTTTAGTATGGCTACCAACGAGAAGGTATCATGATAGTCAATGCCTTTACATTGACTATACCATTTTGCTACTAGCCTATCTTTGAATATCTCCACATTCCCATCTGCACCTATTTTCTCTTGAATATCCATTTACACCCAATTGGTACTATACCTTCAAGTGGATCTACCAAGGTCCAAACTTGGTTTGAGTATATTGAATTAATTACTGACTTTATTACCTCTAACCATTTTTTAGAATTGATATCTGATATCTGAAGGAGAAAATTAGATTTTTTGGATCAGGTTCATTCAAATCTGATTGGATCGAGAGGCATATTTCAAAAATATTTTGTTAGATCCAAATCAGATCTGATATTTTTTAAATCTAATTTTATGATCTAATAAATAAAAAAATTAAATTAAATTAAATCTAAATTAATGTTACCTTGGTTTTGGATAATCCGATTACCCTTTGATGATTCTATTGATTGCCTGAGATTCTGGATCTAGCCATGCAAGTGCTTGCCCTCTACCGGTATCCACTCAGACTAGATCTGGAGATCTTTTTCTTCTTTATCACAACTCCAAAAATTAGATCTAGATCTGATTTGGAGGATCTTTAAAACTCCTTCTGAAGATCAATAGTCGTCTCTGCAGCAGTGCTGCCTTCTTCCTTTGTCGTCAGCTTTTTCTTGCATGGATTGCATCAAACTGAAGCCCAACTCCCTTGGGTGTGGAGAGGAGGGAGAGCATCAGAAGATGATGTGGAGGAGGGAGAGGGACAGCCTTGGGGTGTGGGCTAAGAGGAACTCTTCTTAAGGTTGGGTGCAGATAGGGTTTATTTATAGATTCTACTATGCCATGCAGTGCTGCATCATCCCGGCCAATCGTGTTGCTTCGTACAATCAGATCTAAGTCTAGTTGATGGGATGATATCATCTGATCCAATTAGATGAGAGCCCTATAGATTCATCCTTAGATAGTACCAGAGATTGGTCAACATCTATAGGTAAGGGTCATCTAGTTTGAATCCAAGAAGCAACCTGGAGTCCCATCTGTATGGAACTCCAGTGTTTATCCACATGGGGTGCATGCCATCCTAGTCATGCACCCTCCGTCTACCTACCAAATGGTAGGTGGACTTGGTCAATAAGTCTCTCCTATGGGCGTATGACACATGGGCAGATGTCCAAGGGTCAAAGTCATTGTTTGACCAAAGTCAAAGGACAAGAATTAGCAAGTGACGAAAAATGACAGGTATTGTCTCTAATTTATCTCATAAATTAAGACAATCCTTTTCTGACCTGGACAAGTTTCAATCAGACCAGGTAAAGGTACCTAAGTGAGCACAAACACATTTGGCTTAGTTGAGACAACTTTTAATGATAATAGAAAAAGAAGAACATTAGGCTCAATCGTGTGCTAGCATGATTTTCTTGAACCTAATTGAATCTAATTCAAATCAATTAAACTGGGTTAGTCTAATTGATGATATCTAGATCCAAACCCTTGTTTGTGTGATCCAGTTAGGTTCAGTTCTGTATGGTAATGGGATATGTCATGATCTCCATCATCGACATCATCGAAAGGAGATATGTCATGATCTCCATCATCGACATCATCAAAACTCCTTTCGATGGATCAGAACTCTTTTGATTCAGACAACTAGAATGATCGATCATCTAAATCATTCTAATTGCTCCCAAAATTCACCAGTGACACCTAGCAGTATATGGTGGCAACCCATCAAAATTAAAAATGAACCTCTTGGTGTAGCTATCTGTGTGATTAAGTTCTTCTATCTTGAGTCCTGATCAGATTAGAGTTAAGGTAAACTCATCAAACCTTAATTTCTATCATATGATTTAATCATTCGATTCAAGTCCGATGTGAAAACCTTAATAGAAACTCTTTCTATTATTTCACTCTCTACCATGGCCATGGGCTTATGGACTTGATTCTCATGATCATCATAGGGCTGCTCCTCATCCACCGAGGTAGATAGATTCCATCTTGGTGCAATCCAATTCCTACAATGAACATGCTATAGCCAACATACACCTCAGGGTTCCGAATGGCTAGGAGATCGAGTCATGGTGTAGTCAAACTATAACACCCTCAAGGTGAACTACCGATGCACCTCAGGTCAAAGAACCAGACACACCACTGCAGCTTCGAGTCAGTCATCGATGAGAAGGTAGACTTCCTTATGACTACTCGAGGTGGTCACGCTCAGTGCCCTCATTCTCTAACGAGTACCTGTACTCTCGCTCCGGTGTCTCTACACCATAGACTCAAGACTCATCTACTATAAAGAAGCGATTGTACACTAACCTTCCGGATCAATCACCATCCTCATGATGATCCTATGGTCAGGAGCATTTTATGAGTTAATAATGAAAATTCTTGTCTTAAATTTTCAACTCTTGAAAATATGAATTATCATTACCATTAACTCAAGGGATGTATCACAGACACTAAATACACATATGTGATAGAAAATAATCCATTTTATTATTTATAGTCAAAATTATAATTTTGCCCCTAGAAGTGTATTACAAGTGTCAGCCAATTCTGGCTTCTAGGGCACATATATCTAACAAACTCCCACTTGACCTAAAGCCAATTGGCTAAAATTCTAATTTCCATCTTCTCAAGGTGGGCTTCGATCTTCTGCTGGCCCAATGGCTTTGTAAGTGAGTCCACCGCATTGTCTGCGTATTCGACTCTCTTGACCTCGACGTAATTCTTCTCGAGGTAATCATAGATGAGGTGGTATCACCGCTCGATGTGCTTGGATTTTTGGTGAGACCTCAACTCCTTAGCAAGGGCTATGGTGCCATTGTTATCGCAGTATAGAGGAATGGCATCTGAAGGCATCACTTCGATCTCTACGAAAAACTTCTTATGCCAGAATGCCTTCTTTGCAGCTTCTAACGCAGTGATGTATTCTACTTCCATGGTGGAATCTGCTATCACTAGTCTGCTTGGAACTTTTTCAACTGATAGCTCCACCATTGCACACAAATAGACTCCCAGATGTCGACTTTCGATCATCTACATCAGGACATAAAATCCAAGTTTGTATATCCCTAGACTTGGAGTTCTCCATTACCAAAGACCAACAATATATCCTTAGTTCTTCTTAAGTACTTAAGGATACATTTCACAGAAGTCCAGTGTTCTTCACCTGGATTCGACTGATATCTGCTTGTGACACTCACAGCATGGGCTATATCAGGTCGTGTACATAACATGGCATACATGAGGCTCCCTATTGCTGAAGCATAAGGGATCTTGCTCATGCATTCTATTTCCTCAGGTGTGCTAGGGCACATCTTCTTGGAAAGATGAATGCCATGTCTGAAGGGTACTAAACCCCTCTTAGAGTTTTCCATGCTAAACCTCTTTAGCACTTCCTCTATGTACATCTTTCTGTGAAAGTCCTAGCATCCTATTCGGTCTATCTCTATAGACCTTAATTTCCTAGAATAAAGGATGCTTCTCCTAGGTCTTTCATGGAGAATTCTTTAGATAACCACATTTTAACTATGGTCAACATGGGAATATCATTCCCAATAAGGAGGATGTCATCCACGTACAATACGAGGAAGACAACAGCGCTCCCACTGACCTTTTTGAAGACACATGGCTCCTCCTCATTTTTGATGAAACCAAATAGTTTGATCACATCATTAAAATGAGTGTTCCAGCTTCCGAGATGCTTGCTTAAGTCCATATATGGACCTTTGCAGCTTGCATACCTTGTGATCATCATCACTGGATGTGAAACCTAGCGGCTGTTCCATATAGATATCTTCCTCAAGATATCCATTTAAGAATGCCATTTTCACATCCATTTGCCATATTTCATAATCGAAATAGGCTGCAATAGCAAGCAATGTGCGGATGGATTTTAGCATAGCTACTGATGAAAAGGTATCCTGATAGTCAATGCCTTCACGTTGACTATAACCTTTTGCCACTAATCTAGCCTTTGAATGTCTCCACATTCCCATCTGCACCAATCTTTCTCTTGTAGATCCATTTACATCCAATAGGTACTATACCTTCTGGTGGATCTACCAAGGTCCAGACTTGGTTTGAGTGCATCGAGTCAATTTCTTGACTTCATTGCCTCTAACCATTTCTCGGAGTCGATATCTGATATCGCCTCGTTATAGGTTTTGGGATCATCACCATGAACCCCATTACCTATGAGGAACATTTTCTCTACTTCCTCTAAAATAGTACCTAAGTACCTTTTAGGAGATCGGAAAACTCTTTTCGATCTATGAGGTGGAGGAGGTAGTGAATGGATTGGCTCAACCTGATTTGGTTCCATTTGGTCCTTAGCTCATTGCTCTTGTGAGACTTTCTCATCAAGCTTGATCTGCTTTCCAATGCCGCTATCTTGAATAAACTATTTTTCAAGAAAGATGGCATGTTGACTCACAATCACATTATGATCTTCTAAAATGTAGAAATAATATCCTAATGACTCTTTAGGATATCCTATAAATCGAGCTCTAAAGGACCAAAATTCTAAGTTGTCCGCTTATTATCTCTTAACATGAGCCGGACAATCCCAAATTCTGAGATGACTCAGACTTGGTTTCTTACCATGCCATATCTCATACGGTGTGGTAGGAACGGTTTTAGAAGGAACCCTATTCAGTAAATATATTGCAGTTAACAAATAGTATCTCCAAAGAAAATTAGGGAGGTTTGTGAAGCTCATCATGATCGGACCATATCTAATAGGGTCCGATTCTACCATTTTGAAATCCCGTTGAGTTGAGGTATTTCAGGTAGAGTCCATTGAAAGACTATGCTATTTTCCTTGAGATAGTCCAGAAATTTCCGACTAAGGTATTCACCTCCTCGATCTGATCGAAGAACCTTAATGGATTTTTCAGTTTGCTTTTCTACTTCATGTCTGAAATTCTTTGAACTTTTCAAAAGCTTCAGACTTGTGTCTCATAAGATACACATACCCATACCTAGATAAATCATCGATAAAGATTATGAAGTAGACAAAGTTGCCTCTAGCCGGCACATCAAATGGGCCACGCACACATCAGTATGTACTAGGGCAAGTAGATCCGTGGCCCTTTTTCCATGTCCTACAAAAGGGAGCTTAGTCATTTTGCCATGAAGATAAGATTCACAAATTGGATATGACTCAAAAGTCAATGGACTCAATAGCCCAGTTTTCTTCCAATTTGTTAATCCTATCTTCTGCTATATGACCTAGTCTTAGGTGCCATAGATACCTATCATTTGGACTATCCCTAGGACATTTTGATTTTATGGCATTCACATTTTTGCTCGAAATTAAAAATAGATACATCAACATGTAACTGATAAAGACCGTTAATAAGGAAACCACTTGCAATTTTATTTCTTTCATAAAGAATGTTACAATGGTCCTTAAGAAAACTAATTACATAGCCTTCTAATGCAAGGCAAGAAACAAAAATCAAATTCCTGCTTGCTGCAGGCACATAATAACAGTCTTTTAATACTAAGTCTAAACTAGATGGTAGTCGAAGAGGGTATGTTCCCACGGCCATGGCAGCAACTCTTGCTCCATTTTTGATGCATAGGATCATCTCACCATCCCTCAGCCTCCTGCTATCCTCAAGACCCTGCATAGAAGTGCACAAGTGAGCACTAGAACCAGAGTCAAGCACCCAACTGGATGCAGAAAAAACCATAAGGTTAGACTTAATAATGAGCATACCTCCAGAAGGATCTGCCTCCTTCTTCTTTAGGGTGGCCAGATAAGTAGGGCAGTTCTACTTCCAATGGCCGTCATTGTTGCAATGGAAACACTTTTTTTGTCAACGGCCTTCTTCTTCAGCTCTGTTTTTTTCTTCTTTCCTCCTTCCATCTTCTGCTCTTTGGTAGACTTCTTCTTCTTTCCAAAAGACTTTCTCTTGAAAGAAGACCGTTCCATAGCAAGTATTGAGTCTTTAAAACCTTTCATGGAAAGCTCAACGATAACCAGCATGTTCATAAGTTCAGCCAAAGAATTTTGAAGTTTATGCATATGGTACTTTATGATGAACTATCCATATGCATCGGTTAAGGATTGCAGAATTATATCATTTTGTGGATCCAAGTCCAACCCCACTTCGAGTTTCTTAAGCTCTTCCAAATACTCGATTATCATCAGATAATGATCTTGGACTGACTACCCATCACGTATTTTTGCCTTGAAAAGTCATTTAGTGACTTGATACTTGGTTGCGAGACTCTGTTTACCAAACATCTTCTGTAGGTGAGCCAACATTTGGCGAGCAGTCCTGATATCTTCATGTTGGCACTAAAGTTCTTCAGACATTGAGCCCAACATGTAGTATCTGGTCTTGTTATCTTCGTCCATCCATTTTTTTAGAGATGCTCTTTGCTCAGCGAATGGACGAGCTGGTAAGGTTGGAGGATCCTGGTCCAATACATGAGTTAACTTCTTGAAACCCAAAATGATTTTGAAGTTCTAGAGCCAATCCTTGTAATTTGGTCTGGTTAGTCTATGGGTGTCCAAGATACGTGCTAGTGGGTTAGATGCAGACATTTTCCTATAAAGAGTCAAAGTTTTTAGTTAGATATTATAATTAAGACTTAACAATTTTGTTTAGTAATTTTATTTTTAAACAAATTAGCTTCTACTATTTTCTCGGATCCCTACACTCTCTCTGTAGAGATGTGAAAATCTCCATGATTACTGATTTCTAGTGGATGGTGCAGTCCCACCAATTGACTCATCACCTCACCTAACAGTTATTAGCGATGGATTAGCTAATGAGTCAACAACTCTTGTTCAATGATTCTCTAATCATGATGCATCCAAACTTGATCTCTAATTCATGAATCTCACCATGTCTGGAATATTGATCCACTCCTTGTTAAGTCAGACCTACCATTTGCACAGATTGGATTCCTAATTGAGTCTCTCACCATATCCAAAATATTGAGCCCAATCCATCCTCCAGCCTGTAGCATCCAATGCCTAATAGAAATGGTTGCATCTTTCCAATGCAACTGAGTCACTATAACCAGTCGGGAACAATCAACCTCAGGAAGGGTCCGCACATCTATAATGATGGAAGACCATAGACTTAATGTTTTCTTAGGGAGATTTAGTTTAGGTCTCATTAAACTAGACTTGACATAGTCATAACCATTATGACTAACCTAGTGGCATGGGTTAGCTTAGATTATTGACCACCTCAGATCAGAATTGAGCCAACAAATATGGCCAGGTAAGTGAGATCGGTGGAAGGGATATGCCATTAACTTGACAAGAATGCATTCGAGTCGAGTAGCTCCCAATTAAAAATCAGTCGGTCGTATCTGCCAAACTTACCTTAGACACCAAATTGTTGAGCCAGAACCAATTGGGTTAGCCTACAATCCAGACTCTAACCACTGAGCCTAATTAGGTCTTAGCTTGATTGATCACTCATATGACTCGAATCTTGACCCAGACTTAATCCTATTAGGCTGGTCAATTTTAGCAGTATTGATCCCATCTAACCAACTCTTGATTCAATTTGATCAACTGCTAGACCTAATTAAGCTACCCAAGCCCAAACCCAATATTATGAATATATCTTAGATCTAAAATTCTCAATTTTAGACTTAATTAATATTTCATAATCTTAATTCTTAATTAAGTTTATGGTTCATAAATAAAAGATGTAAATAAGATCCTAGGATTTCAGGATCTAGGATTTTACAGAAAATAAATTTTTAATTTTTGATTAAGGATGAACGCACAGCACCCGTACACATCATAAGAACACTGCATCGAATGTGAGGAGAGGGTCTTTAAACTCTACTTTATTCTTACGACTGGACGGCCAAGGGGAATATCTTAATCAGAAATACAATTAATCTACAAAACTAATTAGATCTAAGCATATATCTCATGTAAAAATTGATCTAATTAAAATATATTTTTGCATACATCATATCATGCATACTTTTTAGATCTAAATTATCTCATAATCATCTAAAAAATTAAATTTAAATTTAATCACATCAAATAAAATTTAATCTTGACCTTTTGTAGAACTATTTTACAACTAGTCCAAACATGCAACTATCATATCTCATATGACCAAATTAAATTTAATTTATTTTTTATTTTTAAATCTAATTATAATATTTATAAGATCAAAAAATAGTAAATAAATAGATCTCAAAATTATAATTAATTAAATAAAAATTATAATTATACTAGACTACACATAGAATAATTCTATTCCTAGTCAAGTTATGTATCTCATACATTTTAGATATAGATTAATTAATTTTAATTTTTTAATTTTTTAATTTTATATCTAATTATATCTCATGTGATATCTAAAATCACTAATTTATCAGATTAAATTAGATCTAAATAAATTTTATGCAACCTATCTCTGATACCAATTGAAGAGAAAAATCAGATTTTTTAGGTCAGATTCATTCAAATCTGATTTGATTGAGAGGTATATTTTAAAAACTTTCTAATAGATCTGAATCAGATCAAAGATTTTTTATATCTAATTTTATAATCTAATAAATAAAAAAATTAAATTAAATTAATTCTAAATTAATATTACCTTGGTTTTGGGTAATTTGATTATCCTTTGATGATTCTGGATCTACCCATGCAAGCACCTGACCTCTACCAATATTCACTTGGGTAGAATCTAGAGATCTTCTCCTTATTTATTATATCTCCAAAAATTAGATTTGGATTTGATTTGGAGGATCCTCAAAATCCCTTCTGAAGATCAGCAGTCGTCTCTGCAGTAGTGCTGCCATGTTCCTTTCTCGTCAGCTTTTTCTTGCTTGGATTGCACCAAACTGAAGCACAACTTCCTTGGACATGGAGAGGAGAGAGAGGATCAGAAGATGGCATGGAGGAGGGAGAGGGGCAACCTTAGGGCATGGGCTAAGAGAAACTCTTCTTAAGGTTGAGCGCAGATAGGGTTTTATAGACTCTGCTATGCCATGCAGTGCTGCATCATCCCAACTAATCGCATTGCTTCATGCAATTAGATCTAAATTTGATTGATGGGATGACATCAGCTGATCCAATTAGATGAGAGCCTCATAGATTCATCCTTAGATGGCGCTCGAGATTGGTCAAAGTCTATAGGTAAGGGTCACTTGGTTTGAATCTAAGAAGCAACCTGGAGTCCCATCAGTATGGGACTCTAGTGTTTATCCACATGGGGCGCATGCCATCCTAGGCGTGCACCCTCCATCTACCTACCAAATGGTAGGTGGACTTGGTCAATAAGTCTCTCCTATGCGTGCATGACACATGGGTAGATGTCCAAGGGTCAAAGGTCAATGTTTGACCAAAGTTCACAGAGTACAAGAAATTAGCAGATGAAATTGAAAATGGCATGGTATTGCTCATTTATCTCCATATAATTAAGACACCCTTTTCTAACCAAGACAGTTCCACAGACCTGGTAAAAGGTAAACCTGAAGTGAGCATAAATACATTTGGCTCAGTTAAGTATAACTTTTAATGATAATAGAAAAGAAAGTAACGTTAAGGCTCAATCGTATGCCTTGCAATGATTTCCTTGAACCTAATTGAATCTATTCAAACAAGTTGAACTAGTTAGTCCAATTAATGATATCCAGATTCAAAATTCTTATTTGTGTGAATCCAGTTAAGATTCAGTTCTGTTATGGTAAATAGGATATATTGTGATCTCCATCCATCGCGGACAATCAAATCGAAACCTCCTTTCGATGGATCAAAACTCTTCTGATTGTAGACAACTAGAATGTCGTCATCTAATCATTCTAATTGCTCCCAAAATCCCACCAGTGCACAACGTAATGCAGTTAATGGCTGTCAACTCCATCAAAAATTAAAATGAACCTTGGTGGCTTAAGCTACCGTTATAGTGATTAAGTTCTTCTATCTTGAGCTTATTGATCAGATTCGGTTACAGGTTGACTCGTCCAAACTCTAATTTCTATCATATGATTATAATCAATTTCGATTAGTCCGATGTGAAAACCTTAATAGAAAACTCTTTATATTATTTCACTCTCTGCCATGGCCATGGGCCTATAGACTTGATTCTCATGATCATCATAGGGGCTGCTCCTCTATCCAACCTTGAGGGGGGTTTTTTTTAAAGAAAAAAAAAAAAAAATAGATTTCCATCTGAGTGCAATCCAGTATCCTACAATGAATATGGTATAAGCCAACATACAACCTTAGGAGTTTTTGAATGGCTAGGAGACTAAGTATAATGGTGATAGGGTCAAGAGCTATAGTACACCTCAAGGTGAATCTACGATGCAACCTCATCAAAGAATTAGACACACCACTTAGCATTTTGAGTCAGTCATTAAATGAAGAAGGTAGACTCCTTATTACTACGTGAGGTGGTCACACTCGTGCCCTCAGTTCTCTACGAGTACCTAATACTTTCGCTTCAGTGTCTCGTACACCATAGTACTCAAGACCTCATCTACTAATGAAAAAGTGATTGTAAGACTAATCTTATCTCAGATCAAATCACCATCCTCATGACGATCCGTAACGGTTAGGAGCCTTTTATGAGTTAATAAATAAAAATTCATATCTTTAAATTTCAACTCTTAAAATAATGAATATTCATTACCAATTATCCAAGAAATGTATCACGACACCTAAATATACATAATGTGATAGAAAAATAACCCCATTTTAATTATTTATAATC